>BCLH01002727.1:0-20041 GCA_001602315.1 Zoysia pacifica
TAGATATGTTGGCTGCAGATCAGGATGATTATTGAAGCTAATTGGTCCAAAATTCGGATAAATAATCAGATATAGAAAAAAAGTACATATACAATATGCAATTTACAAAAACGGTCTTCGTGTTCCCTATAGAGTGCTTGACGCCACCTTTTCCTTGGTGTGGCTTCGAGCCCAAAATCTACCTCACTGTGGTGCGGACAACTAAAAAAAAAATTATTTTTAGTTACCAAGGTATTTAGTCACTACATGTGTAATATTAGTCACTATAACTATTTTTTCAATAAAAACTTTGATCGCATTTTCGTCACTAAAATCTTGTCACTATATGTATATAGTAACCAACAATTAGACATGTTGGTCACTAAAACTAAATAGCAACTAGAGAGCTATTGATAACTAAATGAATTTATCAACCAATGAACATATACCTTAGTCACTAAAAATGTATAACTACAATAAAAACTAAAACTTGGTTACTATTTATCAATTTTTAGTAACTAAATTACTTGGTCACTAAAACTTGTTAACTAAAAATTCATTTTCTTATAGTGACACGCTTTGGCTGCATCTCTTCACAGGCCATGCACGCAGTACACTACTGAAAACCCGATGTTTGCCAAGTGCTAGGTAGTTTGCCGAGTGCAATCCTTCGAGCACTCGGCAAACAACCTTTTGTCGAGAGCTACGTGAAAAACACTCGGCAAAATAAAAGCACTCGGCAAACTTTCTTGTTTGTCGAGTGTTTTTTTTCATTTGGCAAACAAGATATTTGTAGAGTATTTTTGGTTTTGTACTCGACAAACTTGCATATTTGCTTAGTGTTTTTTCAGCGCACTCGGTAAACAATCTTTGCCGAGTATTTTTGGTTTTACACTCGACAAAAAAGAAACACCCAATTTTTCAAAGCACATTTTGAAGTAGCAAATTAATTCAAATAAAAAAGTTTTCAACTGCAAAGTTGTATAACTTTTCAAGATCTACAATTTTTATTTTGGTCATTTATTCATTCGACAAAGCGATAGTAATGTTGTTCGTAAAATCTACATCTCTCATATAGTTTCATAAAACTAGAAGAAAGATATTTAAGATTTTTGAACAATATTACTACCACTATGTCGGATGAACAAATGATAAAAATAAATGTTATAGATCTTAAAAAGTTACACAACTTTGTAGTTGAACACTTTTTAATTTGAATTAATTTCTTGTTTTAAAATGTGCTTTAAAAAAATCTGGTCTCATTTGCCGAGTGTAAAACTAAAAACACTTAGGCAAAGATTTTGATTGCCGAATGCAAAAAAACCATTCAGCAAAGACTTTGTTTGAAATTTGAATTTTTTAAACGACCTTGGATGGAGAAACAGCCAAAATAAAAGTTGTAGATCTCGAAAAATTATGAAGTTTATAGTTGACAACTTTTTAATTTGAAAACATCTTGTTATCGAAAACTACGTTTGAATTTCTTAAATTTGAAATTCAAATTTTGTAAATGACCTCGGATGGAGAAACTACTAAAATAAAAGTTGTAGATCTCGAAAAAAATATGAATTTTGTAGTTGACATTTGAATTCGTTTAGGGCCTCAAACAAGCAATTTACGCTCATTTTAGTATAATATGTGTGAAACCAAAATAGAATCTAAACACAAGTGACAGTGTGGTGCAGTGGTTAGAGAGGGTGCGAGCGAAGGGGCGGTCGCGGGATCGAATCCGACCGGCCACGACTGGCTTCTTTGCAAAAATGCCGCGACCGGCCAGTGCGAAAAATGTCGTAACCGGCTGGTGGGGCCTCTCCCGATTAAAATTTTTTTTTCTTTTTTTTAGGTTTTTTTCGATTTAAATTTTGCTAAGTGTTTTTTTTTTTGCCGAGTGTCGATATGCCGAGTGCTCAGCAAAAAGCTCTCAGCAAACAGCTGGTTGCCGTCACAAACTAAGCCGAGTGAGCTTTACTGAGGGTGGCACTCGGCAAATATTTTGCCGAGTGTTTTATGGGCTTTGCCGAGTGAATATTCCGTTTCCGGTAGTGGTACGGGTAATAAAAGGGTGCGGTCCACACTCACTTTCACAAAATTAATTGGTACTTATAATATTTTAATTAAAATAAATAGAAATTTGAATCTATTCTTATCCACTTTTCGGATTAGATCCTCTCCGTATTTATTTCATTTTCGGCCCCATTTCAAACCTAGCGACGGCCATAGCTCGCCGGCTCCTAGATCCAAATGGTATGCAGGTGCATCACCATCCTCCTCGGGAACATCCACTGGTTTACTTTTGTTTTGATTCTACCCATCAATCTGTAATTAATGAAGAAACAGTTGGTCGGCATACAATATGTTTACAAACAATCAAAATAATTTTCCCATTTTTTGCAGGGTGATGCACAGCCGACGTGGTTATACTACTGAGCTCACTGGCCCAAACTCCAAAACCGATAACGGAAAATAAAACTCTGAAAACGATAGACAAAAAAAAATTACTCCTATATACGGAGTATGTTGTTTCTTACCCCTCCGTCTCGATAGAAGTTTATTTTTAAGTTCAAAATTATTTGATTAATAATTTTATAAAGTTAATTAACTTGATCAATATAAGATTTATATTTTTAAATTCATCAAAAAAAATATATTTTCATAATATATAATTTAAATATTAATAAATTTATTTAAATTTATAAAAATAATAATTGGTCAAACTTATAAGTCAAAGAATCCTAAAAGTAAGCTTATATAGGGACAAGTGTGGTAGGCACGTTGGAAGTCATCCACATCCACAACTCACTGATGGAAGCACGTACACGTGATTCGGTGTTGCTTCCATCACACTTTATAAGTTTTATTGGTTGTAGGCACGTGAATTTAGTATAGTGAAAAAGTTGAGATGCATTTTAAAAACAATAAAAGAGATAGAGATGGAGGGATATTGAAAATAGAGAAAGGTCTCTTGTTGTAATCCTTGACAACATAAAAGTATCTCCAACAATCCAAAAACAAAAAGAAAAATTGGCTCAGTGACATTGAAAGTTTCACGTTTTAGAAATGTACCATCGAAAAAAAACTCCGTTAACATTTATCCTATCACTCGCCGGGTCCCATGCCGCCCTTGCCTCCTCCCTGCCGTCGACCACGTCCGCACCTGGATCAGCGCGTCAATTTTCCCAAAAAAAACCCTAAAATGTACCTTTTGGGGATTAGCAAAAAAAATTAGGGTCTATTTAATTATCTTCTCAAATAGCTCATTTAAATATATCTCAATATATTTTAAATTTAGACCAAGTCAGCAATTACGGGTCCCATATTTAGTTGGATGCAATATGGAATTGGGGACTGAAGAAAGTTCTCTAGATCTACCTTAGAATAGAGGAAGATTTTTGGGGCTAGAAAAATAAAGGTTTTTTGGGGTGCTGTTGAAGGTTTTTTACATTACTAGTCTGAGTGACTGTGCTATGCTATGGGCAGGGCAACATGATGCAGTTTTTCTTCGATATAGAAAAATAATATGACGTATTCTTGTTTCAGTATAGAAAAAAATGACATAATTTTGACAATACACTACTAAGTTTTGACCTTTAGACAACAAAAGCAAAACGTTGCAATAAGGTCAAAATTATTGCAATATATACTATTTACAATCAAATTGCATTCATTGGCAGGCGTGACAAGTATTAGCGTGGCCTAAAGTTTATGCCTTGAATTAATTTTTTTCATTGCAAAATGTATGTCTATCGCAACAATATAGAGCCATCGCAATAGATAATTGATACCACATATATGACCATGGCAATATATACTATTGCCATGAGTAATGTCATGGTGATAGTTAATATTGCCACGCGATGAACCGTGGCGAAAGTTGACAGATAATGTTGTCATGAATGATACTGTTGCAACAAAAACTATTGCAATGGATATCATCATGGCAATACTTGATATTGCGATGAATTGTTTCGATGGTAATAGACATTATTGCCATGGTAATCGAGTCCTTGTGATAGGATATTTCGCCATGAGCGATATTTCGTTGCATTCTATTGTTTTGCCATACAAAATATTTTGTTGGGATATAGATTCTTACAACGAAATATAGTCAGATGCAATAGTCTTTATGACCACACATGATATAATGTTGCTAGAGACATGCAATAATATTTTACTAATAGTAATAAGTACTACATAGCAACAAACTAACATCGTGGTAATAATATATTGCAACAAATGAGAATCATGGTAATATGCAATTTATCGCAACAAGTGAATAATTTGTAACAATACATTATATATTATAAATTTGGAAATAAATAGTTGCAATAGATTACAAATTTCAACATTATATTAAATAAATCCATAGTTCAATGTGAAAATCACATATACCTGTTTGTGATATAGTAATCTTAGTCACTAACAAATATTATATGTTCATCACTGATAGATTGCAAGATAATCCCTTGATAGAGAAATCAAAAACTAAACAAATTGTTGCTATGATTGCTAACACTCCAAACTAAAAAGTAAATCATGGCTGTGATTGTGATAACAATAAAAATTTGTCCTCTATATATTTGGGCACAACTTGGTTTTTTTAACGGAGTTACTTCAGCTCAATGTGACTTCAGTTGGTCCATTTAATTTCACTCATCACCCTACAAAACAAAGAAGAATATTAGTTGCTTCCTGCAGAAAAAAGGATGAAAACAATATCTATGGTATAGTCAACGATGAGGTAACAGACATGCACAAGACGGATGTTACTCCCTCCTACTATTGAGGTACATCCAGTTGAAGATGTACTAGGAGATGCAACACTTACATGCAGAACAACATGCTGCAATGCAAGCTGCAGAGAAGTTGCATAGGGAGAGACTGGCTGCAGAAAGAGAAAGTGACAAACAAGTGACAGAAGCCAAGGTGGATGCCATGGCTCCTGCATATGGGGTGTACACAAGGCTTTTATTGAATAGGTATAAACTCTATGCAAGGCTTTCATTCAACGAGTAAATCAAGGCAGTGCATAACAGAAATTATTTAACAAGGAAAAAGCCTTTACTGTGGCACAATGCTTAATTACTTCTACACAAAGTTTTATTTGGTTCATAATAAATTACTATGAAGTAGTGATTAATTACTTAATAGTTAAATAGATGCCCATCCTACCTACAAGCATCACAAGATATTGAAATATCAGAATGGGATACAGAGGAATGACCATGCATTTGCTATAATCAAGAAGATGCCATATGCTATCTCACTGGCGTGCTAGCAATAAAAAAATCCTACAAAATCATATCAGCATAGCGATCATACTTGAGGGCTGAATTTATTTTTATCAAGCGAAAGAATCATGAGTTCTAATGCTAAATTATGGGTTGCACAAAAGAAAATTCAAACAAATGTGGCTAATTCTTTTTTATTCAATCCAATTCATTACTGTTTACTGCTTGCTTGAGTAGAGATTTTCAAAAGGCGAGGAATCTCAATCACCACAGCCTGCATAATGACAAAAAAAAAAAGTCATGTTTTCAGTCTTACCCCACAACAAGCTTATTTTTTATGGATATAACATACGAGAGAACTTCAAACTACTTATTTGTAACAGTTAGTTGAACAATCATAAAAATAAGCAAGGAAGATCAACACATCCAACATAGGATTAGCCTGTATGTAAATTTACTCTACACTACTTCGACCAAAACCACATTTGTAGCAAAAATTCACTGGGCATGAAACTAGAATTTCTGTAGCCCATGGTCAACATATGAAAAGTGGCTTCCATCACAGTAAAAAGAAGTGAGAACAGATGGTACATATGTGCTTCATACCTGTTCTTCCTCGTGTGCGGTTTTTAACCGTGTTCAACAGTTATTGTGAAGAAATAAAAGCCGTCGGTGCACTGTCATTGTTCTTAGAAAAAATATATCTACTAAGAGCAGATCTAGTGTGGCGGGGAGGTAGCCTATTTGCCACTCAACTGTTGATTTATCCTTCTGCATCCAACTACGCTCATGACGTGACATGGTTCCTTCACTTATATATTCCAACAAATAGCAAGAATGCTACCTGCATTAGCACAAAACAAACAATGATAAAACAATTCTTACTTCTGTTTACTGACACATCTAAGGATTGTAGCATTATCACTGAATATCTAAGGATTAGGGGCAAAATATGTACATACCAGTTGTGTTGTCGTCTTAGCGATTAGTTTGAGTTACGATTAGATGCAGATTAAGGCCAACATCAGGCGTGCCGCGACTGCTCCAGGACCAGGAGTCTCTGCCGACACACAAACTGTTTTCTGTCACTCCATGCAAGATGCTGAGTTCAAAAATTCATAACTCTATAATTACTCAACCAAAATGATCATGTAAATATTCTATAGAAATAACATACTAAGGACTGCAAACACTCCCATAGTGACCCAGACAAATTTCGCCTCTAGGACCCCTTAAAAAAGCACCTAAAATCGAATATATACTTATACTGTAATTTGATAGAATGTGACAGTAGACTTCAGAAGGGCATATCTCCTAGAATACACAATAAAAATGCGAATAACTACTCGTTGGAAAGGTAAAAAGAAGGTTTACAACTTTATTTATTGACTCATGTTCAAAATCCTAGCCGAATCATACTGGAAAGGTAAAAAGAAGGTTTACAACACGCTACAAATCAGGAAACAGCAGGAAAGAAAAAAGGAACAACAGTCACGGCAGGGCCTCACCTCCTCCCCTAATCCTTTGATTTAATCAACGATACAACTTGGAGTAGACAGGGGCTGCAGCCAAAATAGCAGGACGACAGGGAGAAGGTTGGCTGCAAGAGAAGGTGGTGGCGTGGGGGAAAGATGAGGGAAAAATTGAAAAGGGTACAGTAGCATGTGGAGAGGAAAAATAATAGGTTTCATTTGGGCTTTTTTTCCATTTTTTTTTGGTATTACAGCCTATGGGTAGGGGTGAAAACAGGTCAAAGAAAATAAACTATAAAAATTGTGAGGCCCGGATCAGATTAGAATCGGATCAATTTTTTTAATTCATTTTTGAACGAAAATTTAATAAGAGCCGAAATAATTTGTGAAAAGATCTGCGATCCGAGCCCTTTTATCACCCCTACCTATGGGCCTAAATGCATGATAATGATCATCGAAGCATCCTTTGAGAATCCTGTGCAGATCCTTTGAGAATCCTGTGCGGACATCCTTTGAGAATCCTGTGCGGGCAGCTGAAAGACCAACACCTAGAGGCGGGCAAGAGATTACAAACCAAGATGCTGGCATCTGGCAGCGTCAAACGTTACGTGTCTACCTAGGTCATGAGTCAGCACTAGGAGCATTGCCCATTGGGCTAGTCCACACCTCGAGGCTGCGTAATATCATAATTCACAAACCCACATTATCAGATTGGTCCTTAGAGTGACATTTTTCAAAGACTTGGACTAGTATGTCAGGCGTACCAGATTTTAAATCTCAATCTGAGCAGTCTTTCTTTTATTTTCTTTTCATTTCATTTGTATTTTTATTTATATTAGCTCTTAACATTTTTCAATACTGCTAAAATCAATGCAGAAAAAATAAAATATGCCATGCCATGCGTGAACGAAAACGGAGCAATCTTAATTTATTAAATATTTTTATCATATAATAAACAAAATACACCACACTATAAATTTTGTGGCAACATATACCTACTAGATGCAAAGTATAAATTTTGCATTGCAAAAGAAGAAAAATGTTTGCAACATATAAGGTTTGCGTTGCAAAAGAGAAAAAACTTTTTGCAAGTTTTGGGTTGTTAAAGAGAAAAGACTTTCGCAATGATATTGATAGTTCAAACAACGTACTATACATGTTGCAAGATTGTTATATACTCGCAATGATTATGAAAATTGTTGCAATAACACACAAATATTGCAACTAAAATAAAATTTATCACAACTATATTAGTTCGTGGGAATATTAACAACAGTTTGCAACAAAACTATAGTCTCTGGCAATATAATCTATTTATTGCCACAATTATTGTTGAAATCACAACGTAAATATAATTGTAGAAATATTGTCCCCTATTGCCACCAACTTTGAAAAGTGTAGCAATAACACCTTTGTATTGCAACAAAATATATGTCATTGCAATGTGGAGCGCGGCTCAAGGGTTAAAACTTAGTAGTGATAAGTATGACAACTTGTATTTTTAATACAAGCTGAGCTATAAAAAAAATAAATTTACACAATACTTGCTCCAATTTAACCTTCGCACGATGCTTTTTGACTTGAACGAAACCAAACTTATCCTAACTAAATAAATAAAAGAGTCAGTGTGCATCACAGAGCCTCGCCGCTACAGGTATTGGAGTTGCCGCTCAGCGATGCGCGAAGGTTAGAGGGTCCTCGACAGGGACGGTGATGCGCTGACGCTGTAGGAATTGGAGTCACCATGCAGCATTGTGCGGAGGTGCGGAGGTAAAAAAAAGGTGTCTAAGAGAAAGCGAATTTCAAAATAGATGGAGATGGATAGATCTACTATTCTTTCCATTAGAGATAGAATTTGTGACACTAAAAGAGGTGAGATAGATGACCTCTACAAACTTTTATATTATGAGAGATTTCCTAATAACTTGATTTCGGAGGACCTAATAGGGGCTTTTGGAGATGCTCTAAGCTAGGCGCAAAGCAAGCACAAACAAAAGCTTGTGAGCATACAGGGTCCAAAATCTACCAAGTTCACAAATACTTCCATAGAATCCCAACAACAACGTGAAAGGATCTTTAGCTATGAACTTGAATTACTGTAAATGTAGTTGAATGTGTCTAAAATCTCCCAAGTTCAGAAATACTTCCATATAATACATCATTTGCAAACATATTTCTTTGTGGCACTATTTGTCAGAATATAAAGAATATATACATATAAGATTTTCAGTTCTAGATATGTTGCAAGTTATGGATCTGTATGATTATTGAAGCTAATAGCCTAATTGGTCAAGAATTTGAACAAATTATCATATATAGAAAAAAGTATGCATATATGCAAATTTATGAATTACGTGACTGTTTTAAACCGCCAAGTACAACACCCAAGGTTATAAGCATAATCTGAGGGAAATTCATGTCCATACAAGGCAAATTCAATTCAAAAAAGGTCACAAATTGCCAACCAAATTGATATCAGAATGCTATATATAGCACAATAAAACAACTAAAATGTACATATTTATATAGTTCATTACAAGTTTCCATCATACGGAGTAAATAGCAATAGTCCATGCCTACATTAGTCTGCAATACAGCAGGCACCACGTGCTAAGACCAAGAGCAGTGCATGGTAACACATGTCATGACAAGTAGCTAGTAAAAGGTTAGCATCTCATCAAACAGAGTTCCAACCAAATTAGACCAAAAGAAGCAAATACTTCACTAGCCAATCAGTTGGCTGTGTGAGGCATCACTCTTCTGTCATTCTTTGAAGCCATGGTTAGCGTCGTCATTGCTGTAGTGAATATCTTAGCCATTCTCATCGTCGATTGATTACTGTCATCACCATACTGGTTAGTGTCGCCATTGTCATCATTTTTGTGCATTCCTTCCTCTGATATGTCAGTGTTGTGAATGTCATCAGAAGAGTGAGAGCCTCCATGTGATATTTTTATATCCTGGAGAAGATATCAGTCAACAGTCTTTCAAACAAGCACTACTCCCTTCTTTTCAAAATATAAGCATTTTTAAGATTTATCGAAGTCAAACTTATTTAACTTTGATCATTAATGATGTTTATCGTATACAAATTATATTAATAGATTTATTATGTATTTATAAGCTTACCTCTTTATACTAGAATTTTTTTAATATTCTAGATATCATCATTGAAATAAAAAGAATTTGACTTTCATTAAATCCAAAAATGCTTATAGCAGCTTTATCCTTGTCTACAAAATACCGTTTGAAACACAATCGTATTTACTATTCCATCTGACGGTTAATTCTCATGGCAAACCAGAAATATTTCGAACTAATTCGCATTGCATTGAGTGGCTTTATCATCTCCCGGCAGCCAAATAAGAGAAACGCAGGCTTGCTGCCTTTGCCCCTGCCTTTTCTTCCACCACTACCCAAGCCTACAGGATGAGATATGTCAGGGTTTACTCGATGGCCTAGCTACTATATATGGCTGACCTACGACGATTGGCCCATTTTCTTCGTGGGTCAGGAGAAGATTCTCGCAAATTTCCATCAAACACGCCCGAAGGCAGAAGCCGCCCTGACCCCAGAGGGTCGGGCAACCGTCCCGCAACAGGCCTCTGCCAGTACACTGTATAGAGCGTTAGAGAGGTAAAACAAACGGTAAATCTATCTTTGTCCCCATCGGAGCTAAACAAAGGACGAACGAAGGACCCTGACAAGGACAGCTGGCGCGAGAATACCGTAAGGTGCCAGAGGATAGTCAGGGGATCATTCTCAAAGATGCTGACGGCCCCACTCGTCAGTGGCAGCCCAATTCCATGGGCATCAAGCCAAGTTGCGACGCCACCCGTCAGGGAGCCGCCCGTCTCACCCCGATTTGTAAACCTGGTCAGGCTCCTATATAAAAGCCTGACAGGGACCCATACGACTAGTTCTCTAAGTTCATCAAGCTACGATACACATCCACATAGGTGCGCTAGGGATTCTTGCTCATGCGGAGAGCCATTCCGCCATTATAAACCCCTCGATTATACATGAATTTATCATCTTCGACCTCTAGACGTAGGGTATTATACCGTCGAGGTGGCCCGAACCAAGTTATGCTATTGAGTCTTTTGTATACTAGGTCATCTCGGCACGGAAGAAGCGCACCATACCCCTCCGTCTACATAAATTGTACTGTGCCGGTGAGCGAAACGCCGACAAGATATGCTTGTAGTCCTACCTCTTTTCTCCACTGTAGCTTCATGGTACTGATGCTTGAGTTGATTGTGAAGACGCTTCGTGCGACAATGCTTGCTGCTTACTGTTTCCCACAGCTTACAAATTAACAAGGAAAAAATGAAAATAAATAACAAGGTCAGTACTTGTGTAATTCATAATACTGCTGAAAGACTAAGGCACTTGGCTGATAAGCACGAAGCCTCAATTCCAAATCGATCTGGTCTCAATTCTTCACTGCAGGTTCTGTAATTATCACCAGCAGAGTCGCCGTTTCCGTTAGTGCAGCCCCAGAAGCAACAGGAGGTTCATGATCGACCCCCCTTCTGCTCTTCTTGGCTCTTCCTGGTTGTCTTTTGAATTTAGGAGGGTTAGTGTCCATTGTATCTGGGTGCACCCAGCCATCCTTGCTAGGCACAGTATAGATGAGTTGCTCATGTTAGGAATAATAGATTGATCTATTGACAATAGATGGGATGGATGAGATAATATATAGATTGATACAAAGAGGACCTAGGAGTACAGATATATATATATATATATATATATATATATAGGCTAAGAAAGGGTAAACCCTGGTTTAACCTATTACAATAATACCGTGGACTATTATATCTCTAACAGCTCATATGCCTCTAGATAAACGCGATTGCTGTAGCATGGTGTATGTATTCTTCAGGCCTTCCATTAGCTTTGAATATAGAAGAGCAAGCATGCTTGCATGGAATTCAAATTGATTGCCACCTGAAATAATGACACATCCAAGTTGATATATTCACCTCATATGTTTTATTGTCATAGCTTACTTCCCAAACAGGCCTGTTCCCAAATATCCCTCCCAGCACAAACTGGACGACAATATCGAGCACTCCTCGTCTCCAATTCTAGCTTTTCTGCCATTACAGGAGTGGTTGTGCAGCTTCATCAGCTTCTCTCGGCATTGTACCTTGCCATCAGCTTGGTTCTAATACATTCCATCAGACTGTATGGGCTTATGATACTCTATTATGTAGTTGTTGAAATTAAATCTCTCACTCAAATTATTCACTACCAAGTCAGTTTTGTTGTGAGTTTTGCAATAATGCATGCTCCAATGATTCTTGGGGATCTTCATAAGCCCATTGTAAGCACCTTCATTTGCAATTCTCAGCATACACTGCAGCATCAAAGTGCTCCTATAGTTTCTGACATCTATAACCAGCTTTGCAGAAGTTTTGGTATAGATATCTCCTACAATATCTATTCCATAATTAGGGAATACTCTCTTGACTGCCTTACGCAAATCCTGCACAATTTTCATCAAAACTTAGTATAGTTGAATAAGAAAATGACAGTTTATTAGTTGTAAACATATATACCTTCTTATCTGACATGATGGTTCATTCACCATGTTCACGCCCATCTCCTATAGACATTTTCAACATCTCTAGAAACCAGATCCAAATGGGACCATCTTTCTTACCGACTACTCCAAAGGTTGACATACACAAAATGTGTAGTTTTAGGAAGTTGGACTAAATATGTAGTTCTCTGATAACATTGCGAAAGTACTGATAGTTCTATGAATTTACTCTTATTTCTATGCTACAAATACATATGCACACATGCATGGACACATATTAAGTGCAATATATTTTGGCTCCCATTTAATTTACTGCAGTTTGCCAATGGTGGGGGAGGAGGACGAGGAGTAACATGAAAAGTGGCGCATGAGAATTTTATGTCCAGCCGTTATATCAGATTCGGAACCTGTATACTCTTTAGTTGTACCACCTTATCAATTTGCTTATATCGAGGTGTACTCGTACTGCTTTAAACTTGAGCAAACATTTCCAGTTTTGCAAAGGAGTTCTTTCTTTTCTTATTTTCCAATTGTCTATTAGGACTTATTACATTATAATATATAAGGATAATTTACTCCTCTCAAATATAGTCAAAATTCAGATAACCCAAAAAAACTATTTTTTCCGCTTAACCCCACAAAATGCCATTTTTGTTTAATTTACCCCTAATAGAATTTATCTTTTTAATTTTTCCGTACACAAGCTAATCTTAAGATGAAATTTAAAGAGATGATATAGCTCATCATAACACACGTTAGAAAAATACATTATGAACTTTTTTTGCTATTTTCATGCAATTTTATATCAAGGATTAATGTACTATTAAATATCCTTTCCTATAAAAAATGACAAATTGTAATATATTTTTTTAACATGTGTTTATGTGTTCTATCATCTCGTAAAATTTGATTTTAAGATTATGTTTGTATAGGAAGAAAGAAAAAAATATAAACTATATTAGGGGTAAATTGAAAAAAGTTCAAGAGGTTATCTGGACTTAAGCTATTTTTGAGGAGTGTAAATTAGACTTTATCCAATACTCCCTCCGCTTTAAAATATAAGCATTTTTAGGCTTAGTTAAAATCAAATTTTTATCACTTTGATTATTAATAATAAATAATTAATGATGTTTTATCATATAAAATTTTGTGGATTCATCGTGAAATAAGCTTTCATAAAAAATATTTTTTATATTAAAAATTATATCATTTTCTAGATATTATTAGTAAAAATTATAAAAATTTGACTTTAACTAAATTAGAAGCGGAGCTAGTATATAATCAGCGGCGATTCTCGTCCTTGTCATAAAAATTCTTGGAGCCTTAAATGTGGGCGTTGTGAACTAGGTGGGATATGTAGGATGGTCTGTCACATGCTATTTTTTTCATATTTTCCCCTGTAAAACGTGGTGTGCCATATACACGACTCGCTGATGGACGCATTTAAATGTTATCTGGTACTTTTCTGAATCAGAATTTTTCCTACCGACAAACTAATTCCAATTTATGTAAACATGATTTCTATATAAGTTTGCATACGTTAAACACGAGTACTATTCATCTATCAGTACCCCTTCTAGACAGCCTCTCTAGATATGGATGCAAGCATGTTTTCAGGTCCCATTTGAAACGTAATAATTTCAGAAGAATCTCATAGAAATTTCAGATGAGTCAGTTCAATTTTATAGAAAAAAATATAGAAATGAAAAATTTTCCTCCGTTTCAGACAAAGCCTTATCATAGGACATATACATCTGATCTAGGCATTCTGACATGACATACATTGCTTCTTTGAGATATTTTACTCCTTACACACAGGGACGCTTCTCGGGCATAGCCATGAGGGCGACGGCCTAGGGCTCAAGCCAGAAGGGGTCCAAAATTTTTATGCACACTACGCTATATAGATATAGTCAGTGACTACAAGAAGTAAGCCTTATTTGAAATGTAAAAATTTTATAAGAATTATACAAGAATTTTATAGGATTCAATTTAATTTTACAGAAAAAATGTAAGATTTAGAAAAAATTTCTTTGTTCTAAAAGGACCTAAAAGTCTGATTTAACGCTAAGACGAGGTGCCAACATTATTTCTTTACTTCACCGCACCAGCCATCATTATTAGTACTCCTGCCTTCCAGGTCTTGCATTTATTTATATATTTCTTTAGGAACCTTACCTCCAAACATATGCCTCACGCTCAGAAAACATATGACTGTGTTTGCAAGTGAAACAATTATGAGTTTATTTTGTTATTTGAGAGTTTATACTTCCTCCATTCTAAATTATAAGTTATTCTAGACGCTATTAGTTTTTCAAATTATATATCGTTCTCACTTTCTAATACAATTTTCTCTCTTTTCAATACTTATCATCTCTATCTCTCTGCTCCTTTTTTTTTACATCCCACATTTTCCGCTCTTCTTAATTCTTATGCACACACCAAAAATGAGTTATAAAATAAGATGGAAGAAGTATGTTTAGTTAGTTGTCAAGAATAAAATATATCTATTGCTACGTCTTTTTTAATTATATATACATATTATATAAATATATATTCAGCTGCAGTTGCGACTGTGGCAGCAACCTCCTTACTCGTGTTACAGTAGAAAATTCTGCAGCAGACTAAGGGCCCAATCACCAAGTTCGCTCTAGGGCCTTCAAAATGCAGAGCCGGTCCTGCTTACACAAAGATCCGGGAACAAGTCAAACAGATACGTGGCCGTAATTGCGTCGCAACAGCTGGCAGGCAGAGCTATTACCAGTTGATGCGGTTTTACGAAAATTAGTACTGCTTAATTAATTCTGTGTCAAGATCAGTAGTGAACAATTAAATTACAAGCCAGTGGTGCCCAATCAAAACATCCAGCGCACTACCGTTTGTATAAACAGAGATCGCACTCGCACAACCTGAGTTTGATGCACCTCTATTCCTTGTTCATTTATTAGAAAAAAATAAAATACTTTGGCTTCAAATGCACCTCTGAAATTTCAGTTTGCAGCTGAACATTAATAAGCATCTCTAATCACAAGTAAATTTAGAAAAATAAAAAAATCGATATCTTAGAAGGATTCATGTACTTATCCATTGTAACTTTATTTTTCATTTAACACCTTAAGATTTTACCTCGTTTTAATATAACCCCTCATTGCAAACGGAGAGTCGGGTGGGGCTAGCCCACCTTGAGGGGAAACAATATCTGCAAACCGTCCGCAAGACATCACTCTGCATACTCGATCTCGGCTGCCGCCGTGTGGAGAGGCTGGGAAATCAAAGGCTAACATTAATTGATGAGTGGGAGGTACCTCTAGTAACTCTCAAGCACCGTAAAATCTTTCTTTCCTAACTGCAACCTAATTACTTGTACATGTAAACATGATTCCCAAGGTTGCAGATGTTAAACGCTAGACTACTATTTCATCTAATATGTATCCCAAGTTTTCTCCTAGAACTCAGCCTCCAGATATGGATGCACGCTCATGTTTTTATCATGGGCCAAATACATCTATGCATTCTGACACCACATACATCGCTTCTTTGAGATGATTTTACTACTCCATACACAAAGACACGTGAATCAGAGAAAAGAAGTTACATGGCCGTAAATGTGTCGCAACAGCTGGCGGGCGGAGTATTGAAGTTTTATGAAGATTAGTACTGCTGAACTAATTCCGTTTCAAGATCATTAGGGAACAATTAAATTTCAAGAGCAGTGGTGCCCAATCAAAACGTTCAGCGCACTACCGTGCGTTAGGACCATGCCAAATAAACAGAGATTAGATGTTAGCCGGTCGCACAATCTAGAGCATCTCCAATAGTTCTCTAAGCATAGGACATCCTAATAATACTTTTAAGAAGTTCTAAGAAGCTTTTTGGAATAAAATTATTGCATTTCTCCAACAATTTCCAATACTAATACTCTCTCCATTCATTTTTATAGGTATTTTTAGCTCTGGACACGAGAATTAAGAAAAATTAAAAAGGTATGATATGCAGAAAACAAGAAAGAAAAAAATTAGAGATAGAGATTTATTGAAAAGAGAGAAAGTGCATGGAAAAGAGAGAAAGTTATATTGAAAAGTGAGAATGATATATATTAAAAAATAAATTTTAAATGGTAGAATGATTTATATTTATAAACAGAAAGAGTACCTAAAAATTAAAAAATGACCACTTCATCAGTTAACCGATTCGGACGCATGGGTTTCAAATCTCTGGTGACCACTCGAGGCGAATGCACACCGCGCTTGACTATTGACACCTAGTGCTTAGCTGTTTGGTTCGATCGATGGAATACTTGGAACCACGAGGCGACCACGACTTAGGCAAACTCAATCCAACATCGACTGGTGTTACGTACTGTTTCATCTATCGTGCCCTCCGTGATCCCATCCAAATAATTATCATGAGTTCTACTATCCTCTGTAGCTGTGAGAATCAATTCCCTACAAGGATCCATGGTCGAAGGAAGAAGGGACCGATGATTTTTGGTGGGGAAGGTGAGATTTCAGCTTTTGGGACTTCCAACCAGGTCTCTAAACTTGAGGAGCTATGGGCGTTTTTTAGGAACTGGGTAAGTTTAGGGAGCTCATTTAGAGAACTGTTGGAAGGTTATTTTGTAATCACTTCTTAATTTTTCATTTAGAGATTTAGTTTAGGGAACTGTTGGAGATGCTCCAAGTTTGATGCTTCTCTATTACTTTAAGCTTGCTTGTTCATTTATTAGGGAAAATTAAATACTTTGGTTTTAAATACACCTATGAAATTTCAGTTTGCATTTGAAAGTTAGTAATAAGCATCTCTAATCACAAGTATATTTAGAAAAATAAAAAAATCTAAACCTTAGAAGGATTTATATACTCATCCATTATAACTTTTTTTGTCATCTAACACCTTCATGTGTTGCATAGTAGTTTTTATATAACCCCTCGTTGCGAACAGAGCTAGCGGTTGACTCGGATGGGCTGCTGCCCACCTTGTGGGGAATAAAAAAATATTTCCAGACCGATCTCAATTGCGGCCGTGGGGAGAGGCTGAGAAATTAAACACCAGCCGAGCTTCAAGATTTTAAACTAACTCTGTGTCACTTGATTTGACACTATGAACATAAAATTTGTTACTTGTTTTGCAAAATTGGCTGAATTGTTTTATTGAAGAATTATCGAATCATGAAGAAATATGGAGATGGAGATGCTGCATCTCTTTCTGTAAAAGCATAGAAAACAAGAATTATTCCATTAGATTCCATTGATCTTACTAATTTTAGGCTTTATTCTAGTAACAAAATGTTCCTATTGTAACTCGCATATTCAAATTGGATGACATATGTGAATCACACAAATACGACATAATCACAATCCTAAATTCTTTTCCCTCCACTTTGCTTAAATTTCATGTGTCGCCGGTGGCAAGGATAAATAAATGTTAATTAGTCTACAGTGGGATATAGGAGTATTTGCTAAAAACTATGATCAGAGGCAAACAAGAGCCACCTTATTGGCTGTTACTATTTGGAGGTATATAAAAAAACATAAAAAATACAGGTGTTATTTAAATGAAAGCTGTGGATTGATAAGTTCCATGTGAAATGAATGCTTTTAATGTCCAGACCCATCTAACCATCACAGAAAATGTGACACATACAAGTCAATTATAAGTTAAACGATTGATGCTGTTCTGCCCTGCGCACAAGAACAGAAACTTTTCTATAAATAAACCTCTTGTTAATGCAGCGCATGCCACAAGAAACAATGGCATTCCCCTTCTTGCGAGAACTACTCATCTCCACACTTGTGTTACTTGTAGTAGCCTTGTGTCTCAAGTCATGGAGATCAAGGTACCCGTCGTCACACCCAATGGACTGGCCATTGCTGGGCATTCTCCCTTCCTTCTTTATCGGCAGCCTCCACTTCAACGACCAAACCACTGCGTCCTTGCTGCCTACCACTGCAATTTCAAGGCGCAGGGGCCATTAGCAAGTGGCTGAGGTTCTTCGCCACCTCTGACCCTGCAAATGTCCGGCACATCTTTAGCACAAACCACGAAAACTTCCCCAAGGAAGAAAAATTCACCGAAGCATTCGATATTCATAGCGGCACCCTCTTCACCACAGACGGTGAGCTCTGCCACCAGCAGCAAGCAATGTTCAAGAGCTTCGCTACCAATCCACGTGTGCTTGCTTTGATGGAAAGAAGCAGGCGGGACAAGGTGGTGAATGGCCTATTCCCATTGATGAACAGCTTGGGAGTTGCCAGGACACCGTTCGACATGCAGGAGCTGATCACAAGGTTGATTTTCGATCTGACTGTGATCCAGATCTTCTGCGTGGACCCCGGTTGGCTATCCAGCGACATGTCATTTGCTCGTGTAGCAACTGCCATGGACACAGTCATGGAGGTAGGCTTGTTCCGGTACATAGTGCCAGCTTCTTGCTGGAAGTTGATGAGAAAGCTAAACATTGGCCCAGAGAGAAAGCTGGTCGTTGCGCACAAACAGTTGCATGAATTTGTAAAGGAGATGCTGGAGAAGAGGAAAACCCTGAGCGCCAACCTTGTCCAGCGCGAAGAAGATGTGGCCGCTGAGGATATTATATGTTCAGCTGACCCGGCGTACAACAATGACGCCTCCCTACTGAGAAGGACTCTCATCAACTACATGGTTGGTGGGAGGGACACGGTTGGCACAGCATTACCTTGGGTCTTTTACAACCTTGCCAAGAACCCACGAGTAGTCTCTGCCATCCGCGAGGAATTGGCACCCATTGCAGCTCTTAAGACCACCTCTTCTGCCTCAAGTGGCACCAACACTATGAAATTCTTCGAGCAGGGGGAGACTAAAGATCTTGTGTACCTTAAGGCAGCCTTGTATGAATCTCTCCGGTTGCACCTGCCGGGCCCGTTCGAGAGCAAGAAGGTGCTGGCTGATGACTTACTGCCAAGCGGTCACCAGTTGCACTCCGGTGAAATCATCCTTATCTCCATCTACGCAACGGGTAGTATGGAGAGTATGTGGGGGGAGGACTGCCATATGTACAAGCCGGAAAGGTGGCTCTCTGATGATGGAACCAAGCTCAAATATGTCCCGGCTCACAAATTCATGGCCTTTAACTCAGGACCGAGGATGTGCCTTGGTAAGGAAATAGCAATTGCTCAGATGAAGACCATAGTTGCTGCGGTGATATGGAACTTTGAAGTGGAGATGGTTGAGGGGCAGAGTATAGAGCCAAAGCTGTCAATCATTCTGAAGATGAAAAATGGGCTCAATATGATAGTTAAAAAGAGGCAAATGTGACTTTCTATTATAAGCGCTCTGCTATCATTAATAAAATAAGTAAGGTACATAGCAAGCAAATTACATCTAAAGTATCTGATTTCACGAATACTTCAAGATGATCCCTATATTGATGCAAACGAATTTTGAAATACAAATTTGTATTACCGTAAGCATATGGTTATGTTAATGCATCCTATATATTGGAACTACGTGGCTGAATATATATTAACCGGTACTATTTTACCATTATCTAAAAAAGGTGAAAACGTTGATCAAATGTATTATTCTCATTCTATATTAACCATGCATGAAAGTATAGAAATGCGGATATATGATTTGATTTATGATTTACATCCGTATTTTTTACTTCAAGTTTGTTACACATAAAAAAAATATTTCTGGTTTTGATCTTTAACAGTGTCTAATACTTCCATGCATCAATGAACAGTTCTTTTTTTAATCTCCAGATACGAATTTCTAGCTATGAATCTATGCTTGTGCGCCGCATTACTCAGGTTCATTGAACCCTCTTTTCCTAC
>BCLH01002727.1:29150-42846 GCA_001602315.1 Zoysia pacifica
GATGACGCGGCGAGCGACAGCGACGGGCGATGACGCGGCTGGACAGCACGACGCGGGAACCGAGGTCGATGGCGACTCACGCGGCGAGCAGATCGAGGAGAGAGGCGGCACGAGGGAGATGAGGCAGTTGGAAAATTTCTGAGGAAAAAATGAGGCGAGGAAAAAGGGGATTAGGGTTAGAAGGTATTTATAGGAGGGTGAAAAATTAAGGGTAGAAATAAATCTGGAAATTTATTGAAAAACGTGAAATAATTAGGAAGGTTGCAGAAATTAATTAGGAGAAATATTTAGAGACCCGAAAAATTAATTAGAGAAATTCGGAAAATAATTTTTGTCCACACGTAAAAATTACGCGGACTAAATTATTTCGGCACCGGATCAGATTAGACGAACGGATTTCGAATTTGGACGGAACGAGGTTCAGAACGAATGATTTTTGAACGGAACGAAAGTTCGGACGGACAATTAAATTGGAACAAAAATTGGAGAAATTGCCACTTTATTAATTCAAAATTCGGGATGTTACAGCGAGACCCCTTTCCCCGACCATCTTCGGCCATTAATCTTTGCCGAGGGGCTGTGCCATAGCACCTTCTAGCTCTCCACCGCCTCGGCTCACCTCCCTTCCCTTGGGTTGCACCGGATTTCGAGCTTTCCCAAGTTTTGGAAAGCTCGGCGCCGCCGGCCACCCTCCAACCGAATTGGTGAGTTCGGGTGAGCTTGTTCTCTCCCTCTCCGCGTCCGCGACACCCTGTACTTTTTGCACACGCCCCTTACGAGTTCCTGACCCGGCATCGCTGCCATTTTGCAGGAATTCAAAGCCTAACCGCCGGCGAACACCTGAACCTGCGGCACCTCGCTGACAGCAGCCCCCTTTGGGCCTTCCTCGTCAAAGACTTCCTCCACGCCGGCCTTCTTCTCATCTCAGGGAAGCTCTAGGAGCTGGTCGCCTTGATCCTCGTCGACCACGCCGTCCACAAACTGCTGCGAAAGTCGCGTTACGGCCGCCGCACGCCGCCGGGTGATTCCGATGAGGGGCGCTGCCTGTTGACTCCACATCCGTGTTTCCCTTGGGGCATACATCATTTTAGAGCCAGAGCGATTGAGCCCCGCCGCCGAAGATCCCGCCCCGGCGGGTGCGCCGCCGCAAGCCGGCGTCGGGCGCCATGGCTGGCCACACGGCCAGTCACAGGATCTGGTGTGGCTACGGGCCACCAATCTCGTGTGGTCGCCCACTCTGTGGCCTGCAGTATGGCCACGCCCTCAGTGGCTGGAATTTTCTTTTTTGCGAAAAACAATATTTAATTTCAAGAAAATGGTTTCATAAAAGTTGTGAAATAAATTCGTAGAAAATTCATTGTAGCTCGAAAAATTGTGAAATAAATTTTATTAGGATCCTCTCAACTAGAACAATATTTCGAAGCTAACAAATTTTCATTTTATGCATGAAAATATTTAATTTAATTCAGATCACCAAATTAATTGTTAATGCATCATTTATTTATTATCTTCACTCCTTGTCATATTAAAATTTTGTAAAATGTATTTTCCTGTTTATTCAACTAAGCTTTATGTTTCATAAAAGTTTCATATTTAATTTCATCAAAATAATTTATTTAAAATGCTTTATTGTGATTAAATGGTTTTCAACTCATATTAAATCTATTCGATTTAAATAAACCTTGCAACTTTGTCAAAAATTTACTTATAACCTCTCTGATTTTATGAACAACTTAAAGTTGGTTTTGTATTTCTAAAAACTATTTTAAAGAAGTTTTATAACCAAATTTAATAGCCATCTTTCGAAAACAAGAAGCTATCATTGCATGCGATGTTAATTAATGTTTAAAACTATCACAACTCATTTCCTTGCATATCATGTCACATATAGGATCCGATCCATCTGAAGAGAAGCTTGAAGACATTCCTTCAACCGAGGAATCTAACTTTGAGCAAAGCCCAGGCAAGCCCCGGTACATTAACTCTGTTTTAACTGTTTTATATTTTATCACTATATAGTATATAAATTTTGTATTGTGCATTAGGTTTTTAGAAGTTGATTGAAAACATAGCTTGCATGATAGCACCTTTTCTCGGTTAATGGAATTTGGTTTGGGTACCTTGATGTAGAGCTAAGCTTATTACTGTAGTTACGGTAGAAGTCGAGTGATTGACCATTCACTCGTGAGCTATAGGTGGTTACCTCGAGTTTGAGAGTATGACAGAAAATGATGAGCATAGTTTAGTTTGTCACAAGAAATGATAAGCTGAGACCGGGCAGGGAAGTAGTTGTAACACAGCATGTATCCATTGCGGATGAATGACCAATGTGTTGTAGCCCTGTCTGTGTCAGTTAAGGACCGTACCGTTGTCGGCCCTATTGAGCAAGTTTGAACAGTACTGATTACATACTGAGGAAACAGGACCCAGAAAACCGATGTAATTTGAATGCAGCATTGTGCGGACGTGACGCTACCCCTTGGTTTTGAAGGCGCTAAGGGGAGAGATAGCAAAAGGGGTGTACCTCACGAATCACGTCCGGACGTGGATTGCGTGTAGGCCTTTTTGCCCAGGTTGGTAGCAGCGGACCGACAATGAGGTAGTCTTGTGAAAGGTTGCCACGTGCGGCTTCTGGGAAGCGCGTACGTGTCGTGTAATCAGGTTTCTCCAGCTGGATGTAAATCGATTCGAATCGTTGCCCCTCACAGTAACGAGTACCACTTGTCTCTTTGAGTCACATCGTAGTAAGAAGTAGGTTAAGAAAGGAATGAGGATGTTAATATGATTTGCCTGGTACATTTATCATAAATTGTTTAGCAACCATGTTTGATGTAGATTATAGTACAAATTAAATTTACATTTTGGCGTAACTTAATTTTGTTAAAATTTAAAGGTAAGGATTCACTATTAGCGCTGCTTTTTGCCAAATAGCCATCCCTGTGAGTCAACTTTCTCATATTCTTTGGAGTCTGCCGTAGTTGGCCATGTTGACGGGTAAGACTTGCTGAGCATTTGAATGCTCAGGGCTTGGCTCTTTGTTGTTTTTGTTGCAGGTCTCTCTCTCTCTCTCTCTACAATTCCAATGGAAGACCTGCTCGCCGCATTGTGTGGTTGGTGTCTGCTGCTAGAAGGTGCATCGTATGGGCTCGATGCATTCTTTTCTTAGACTTCAGGATTTCCTGTTAGTTATTTCAGGTTGTCGCTTCTGCGTCTTTAAAATCTTTATTTTATAAATTTAATCAATAGTTTGTTTTATATTTTATCGTGCTTGAGTTATACTGTTGGTCCTCACTTTGCCGAGTGACACTCGATAAGATCCTATGGTCGATGGATCGTCTCTTTTGAGGGACGGTCTGTCACAGCTGATATTCGAGCAATATCGAGAACAGTACGACTTTAAAGCTATTTTCAAAAAGGTAACTACGTTGAAAGCCCTTAGTTAAAGCCCAAATAAAGACTATATTAGTTCGGGTCACACCAGGTGGCTTTTTGAGTGTGCTAACTGCTGACCGTTAGATCGTGTAGAAATTGAGAGGTCGTGTTTGTCACCGAGGTCACGTACGGTCAACTATATTGGCCAAGTTTTCTATTTTTGGGTGAGGTTTCGATAGGATGACTCCATATTGAGCTTTTGCATTTAAAAAAATAGTAAATAACTAAATCATCGGATAAGAAATCTCCTGACTTTTTCTGCAAAGTTTTAAAAGATTTTTATCCAGCCATCTTGGGTAGTAAAGACTTTTCTAGTCTTGGCCACTTAATCCCTCAACCTTATGTTTCGAAATGAAACCATCAACTGTCATTATTTCTGAAATCAGCACCGTGCCCCTGATTTCAAAATTCCATAACTTTTGTTTTATTTTATTTTCGTATGATGGCAAGTAGGTATGTGTTGGAAAGCTATGAAAGTCTTCTATGACCTTGTCATTCAACTTCAGTTCTAATTCGGCCGCCATCAGTGCCAGAATTCAGTTTTCGTGGCTATTGTCGGCCAAAGACAGATTTGATCTTGCTCTGTTCTTCACCAGAAAGCCCCTTAATTTTCAGTCTAAAAACTTTCTTGTAATCCTGCTGCCTTAACCTCTTTTATCATGTTTGAGGCTCATTTCCATCTGCGGATCTTTGTTTGGCAACAGGATGAGTACTCGCCACAATGACGGTGAAAAGGTTCTGGAGGACCTTGATGCTCAAAATGTGAATCCACCATCGCCGACGACTGTCGATGATGGAGCAAAATCATCGCGAGCAAACTGGCTTCTTTCAAGCAATTGCTCAATACTTGGCTCTTCGTGGAGGAGATGAAGCTGCTCGTGAGGGTGACTTCACGATTTTCTTGCGCACGCAACCGCCTGTCTTCACCCGGTCAAAGGATCCTCTTGATCCTGACCACTGGTTGCACACTATTGAGCAGAAGGTTGATCTCTTGAGGTGTGGGCAGCATGAGAAGGTTCTCCTTGCCGCTCACCAACTCCGAAATGAAGCGGGTGTTTGGTGGAAAAACTTCTGTGCCACACGACCTACCGATCACCGCTTCACCTGGGATGAGTTTCGTACCGCTTTTCGCGCCTTTCACATTTCAGAAAGTGTGATGGAGATCAAGAGAACGGAATTCCTCAATCTGAAGCAAGACAAGGCAGCAAGTCAGTTATGGAGTATATAAATGACTTCAACTATCTTGCACCGTACTCTCAGAATGATGTCGATACCGACAGAAAGAAGAGGTTTTATTTTTATAACGGTCTTTCAGACGAAATGCAAGACAAGCTCTCATCTTCTAAGTTTCGTGACTACAATCATCTTGTGGATTGAGCGATTTTTGCTGAAGATAAGATGCTCAAGCTTAAGGCCAAGAAGCGCAAGCGTACTGCTCAAGCATCAAGTGGAGTGCCCCATATGTATAGTATGATAAGCGCTGGTGCAACAGGCCAACAATACCAGTTGACTCGTTCTCAGTAATCTTCTCATCAACCACTTGAACAACTACAGTTGAGTGTGTATCAAGCTCCAGCAGTGTCTCCACAATCTTTAATCAGCTCGCAGCCATCACCGTGACAAACCAAGTCGGGACCACATCCTTATTTTAATTGTGGTCGAATTGGTCATTTTACTCGAAATTGCACTAACCAAAACGAGTAAATGATGCAGCGTCGCAGCCTCGAGTGCACATTCAGCGCCGTGGCCAGCAAAGGCCGGCAGCGAAGGTTGGCCAAGTGAATTATACCACAACCGAAGAAATTCCGGATGATGGGACAGTGTTCACGGGTATGTTTTTGCTTTATGGGCAACCCGCCTTTGTCCTATTCGACTCAGGTGCGTCACATAATTTCATTGGCAAGACCTATGTTCAAAGACATGGTATTCATGTTGATGCCATGAGGTCACCATATTCTATCAAATCTCCGGGAGGACAAATGGTAGCCAGGTATGAGGTTAGAGATGCATCTTTGGATCTGGGTGGAAAAATCTATCAAACCCAGTTCATTGTTTTAGAAGGACTCGAGATAGATGTTATCTTGGGGAGAAATTGGATGAAGTATCATGGGGTTATGTTGGACATAGCTTCCGACATGGTTCTGTTCAAATCCCCGATCCATGGATCCCACTATGTGAGATTAGAAGGTACACAACCCTCTGATCATATGGTATATCACACTGATGAAAAGAAGTTAGAAAAAATTCGAGTGGTATGTGAGTTTCCTGATGTACTCCCAGAAGATCTACATGGGATGCCACCCGATCGAGGAGTTGAGTTCAAGATTGACATGGATTGCGTGTAAGCCTTTTTGCCCAGGTTGATAGCAGCGGAAGGACAATGTGGTAGTCTTGTGAAAAGTTGCCACGTGCGGCTTCTGGGAAGCGCGTACGTGTTGTGTAATCAGGTTTCTCCAGCTGGATATAAATCGATTCGAATCGCTGCCACTCACAGTAACGAGTACCACTTGTCTCTTTGAGTCACATCGTAGTAAAAAGTGGATAAAGAAAGGAATGAGGATGTTAATATGATTTGCCTTGGTACATTTGTCATAAATTGTTTGGTAACCATATTTGATGTAAATTATAGTGCAAATTAAATTTATATTTTGGTATAACTTAATTCTGTTAAAATTTAAAGGTAAGGATTCATTATTAGCGCTACTTTTTGCCAAATAGCCATCCCTGTGAGTCAACGTTCTCATATTCCTTGGAGTCGGCCGTAGTTGGTCATGTTGACGGGTAAGACTTGCTGAGTATTTGAATGCTCAGGACTTAGCTTTTTGTTGTTTTTGTTGCAGGTGTGTTTCTTTCTCTCTATACAATTCCAATGGAGGACCTGTCCAATGGAGGACTTGCTCGCCACATTGTGTGGTTGGTGTCTGCTGCTAGAAGGTGCACCGTATGGGCTCGATGCATTCTTTGCTTAGACTTCAGGATTCTCTGTTAGTTATTTTAGGTTGTCGCTTCCGTGTCTTTAAAATCTTTGTTTTATAAATTTAATCAACAGTTTGTTTTATATTTTATTGTGCTTGAGTTATAGTGTTGGTCCTCGCTTTGCCGAGTGACACTCGATTATCGATCCTGTGATCGATAGATCGTCTCTTTCGAGGGGCGGTCTGTCACACTTATTAACAGATAAACTAACAAAACTAAATAGCTACAGTCATCAGGATTTTGTAATATACGAGTAACATACATCAGGCATAGGTGTTCTTAAAAAGATGCTCCGATGGATCTCACTGGTGCCACTAAATGGTAGGCAGGGGGCTATAGGCAAGCCATACAAGGTCAAAAATGATTGGTGATTTCAAATAAGGATCACAAGATGCATAAGAAATCTTAAATATTTTTGACTCGATACCTGATAACATCCAGGCTTGAAGGCATGGGCAATCATAAATATCAAGTACTTTATTTAAACTGATTTCCTGTTTAAGGCATAAGCTACTATCCTTTTAAAGTTTTTTAGGTGCTTTTTTTGGATGAATCAGTAAGTTCAGTTAATAGAAGCATGCTAACTCTATATATACTCTGTGACATCAACTGTATGCATCTTGGTAGAGTTTATGACATGGTGAAATATCAAGGTATTAGAAAAAATTGTTAGGGACTTATTCTTTTCCTCCCTACACTGTATGAATCTTCCATCACACTCCTATGTGTTTGTTTCTTGCTATTGTAATAAGATTTGAACTCACAAAAGTATTGCCTAGGGAGAACGTATGTAGCTGCATTCTTGAGTCCTACTTGTTTATCATGATATGCATCTCTATGTTGCCAAACAAGGAAAACTGGATGTGGTTTCGGAATTAGGACTTTAATGAATCAGTATTAAAAATACATTTCTTCCTGTCATTCAATAAACATTTCTGAGTACAAACTTTCAATAATGTAAAGCTTGGAGGAGTGGGATCATTCTGCTGCAGACAATTGGCATGAATGGATCTGCGTACTCTTTGGTGAAAAATTCCTACTTCCTCTCATTCTTGGAGTAGAATCTCAGGACCACGTAGAACAAAAATCGATAGAGCACACCCCAGGCAAGAAGGATTGCAACATCTACCCAGATGTTATCAATTTTGATATCCATAGTGGAGAGAACATCCTGACCAATGAGGGGGCATGTTGTATTGTCTAAATGCAGTCTTTTGTGAAGGTTACTTGGCTTGACTTCTCCCAGGGGTCCAGGTGAAAGCTCATTTAGTGCACCAATATAGCAACGGCTTCCTTTGAACTCATTCACCAGCAATGCCTCAAATGGATACTTGATTGCAGAGATGTAGTGAAGCCAGCTCCAAGCAATAGGGATATTTGTGCGTTTCAAGAAGAATCCACAAGTGAGGAAGAATAGGGCGGTTGTCGCAATCACAACAGCATAGCCGGTAATATAGCTTGGAACAAGTGCACTGACCAGCATCACGTAGGCATTGGTAGTTACGAGTGATGCAAAAAGGATGATCCAAAACTTGACCAGGCTGCTTTGTAAATGAAGCATGAACTTCGTGATAACTGCAAAGGTAAAGCCCTGAATAGCAAAGAATGGCAGGTAGACAATAAGGGATGATATCACATAGGATGAAGCACGATATGCGTTGTGAGATCTCTCACGGATGAATATGAAGCGCTCTTGGATGAATGTAGGAACAGCATCATTGGAGGAGAAGAAGACAAGGCAGACTGCAAAAATGTAGAAGTTGAGGATGCGATTGATAGTTGTGAAACTCGCATCACTGAGGCGGTGGAATAGTGTCGAAAGGATGAGTGCCATGACTGTGAGAACAATCTCACGGGAGAGGAATAGCTCCGGTGTGCGCACTACGTTTAGTGCAGTACGCCATGAAAGTACAGCGACCTCCCGGAGCCATGGGTTTGCAAACTTGGGCCCATCTTCTGGAGCATCCAGAGGCTCAAAATCAAACTCGTACACCTGGTAGCTTGGCTCTTGTGGCTTGAATACTGGTTCATGTGGAGATGGAGGTGGTGGATGGTGTGGGGTAGTCACATGGCTGCGTTGGTAGCTTGACATTGGGGTCCTAGATGGTGTTCGAGGTGGACCCCAATTAGGCTTATGGTGCGGTGTCCCTGTGACACCATTGTAAACCCAAACAGAGAAATCCTTGTAGAACTGTGAGGCAAGCCTTGGATGGTAGGTTGAGGTGCCAGTGTGCATGGGTGTATGTGATTTCCTCTCAAGAGAGTTGTCAAAATCCTCCTCGTCATTATCGATGTTGTAGGACTCATAGTTCGATAACGGATTCGCATGAGGTGTTGCTGTTGCGACGGAAAACTGGTTGCTTTTGAGCTGGATTTGTCGAAATTGCACTGACTTCTGATATGGTGTCCTTGGGGTCTTTGGTATTGGGGTTTTTGCAGCTTCGGTTGGTTTACTGCCATCCCTCTGGTAGGCAATTAAAGGCTCAAGTCCTAGTGTTGATTCATCGTACTCTTTGATGACATCCAAGAGATATTCAATGCTGTTCTCTCCGTCAGGCACTTGTCGGCCAAAGCCTGCAAGATATGTAGGAAGTGAGCTTGGACTGCCTAGATAGATTAGTCTTCCTCTGCAAGAAGGATAGATCAATGGTTAGTATGATACAAAGAATAATACAAAACTTATCACCGAATTCAAAAACTTCGTTTAATTTTATGTAATGTCGAAAGAATGTTATTCTGGGGCAAATGACAGAATTCAATGTTTTCTCTACCTGGCTAGGATGACAAGTCTGTCAAGAAGCATCTGTATCCTGAATGATGGCTGATGAATTGTCATCAGCACAATACTCCCCTCTTTCGCGATTTCCTTCACTTTCTCCACCACACTGTACGCGCTGGTGGAGTCGAGGCCAGAGGTTGGTTCATCCAGAAACAGCAGGGATGGTTTGTGGATAATGTCGATGCCGATGGATACCCTGCGGCGTTCTCCTCCGGATACTCCTCGTATCCCTTCGTCTCCAATATATGTGTGAGCCGTCGTCTGTTGTTGACATTCAGGTATGTTTGTCAATATGTTAAGAGTCTTTTCCCCGCTCAATTCCATAGGAGGCAATATAATGGTGTTATTGTGTTACTGCTCTGCTCCTGCTCGGTTAATACAGAGTGTTGGATGAATACGTGCTTGGAAATTTCGGTATCACTTTGGATCATATTTATTTATACAGGATTCTTTATTTTGTTGTGCAGTTGCGTAATGTTAGCGAATGAGAACTAAAATCATAAACATATATAAAAAAAAAGGAAAACTAGAAAAATAGTAGTATCTAGCAACTTTTGAAGAGGTCATGTTCGATTGTCCCCTGTACCGTGATATCCCTTGATTGATGCTGGTTCAGGACATTAGCAAAGCTTGTGCATATTCTTACTGCTTAAATTTATGACTGCTATGTTTTGTGACCTTTTCATAGATATACACATGCTAAATTGTTATTCTCTTTGTTCTTTAATTGTTGTCGCTGTTAACTTTTAATCTCAATTTTGACCATTTGTCTTATTCAAATAATAAATTCAAATGTATACAATTATAAGTTTTGATTAAAATACTTTTAATAATAAACTAAATTATAATAAAAATATATAATATTCATCATACTTTTTTCAATAAAACAAATAGACAAAGTTGAAATTAGAAATCAATAAATAAATAACGGAAGGAATAAGTGCTTGCTTTGTTTGCTCAGAGGCAGATGATGGAACAGTAAGGAGCTGGAACAGAGGATGTTGAGTGGATACAATACCTGCAAACCGAGCTGCTCCATGAGCTCCCACACCCGCTTCAACTTCTCACCCCTGGAGAGCGATGGAGGCAGCCTGACCTCGGCAGCAAACCGGAGCGTCTCCAGCACGGTTAGCATCGGAAAAAGCTGGTCGTCTTGCATCACGTACGACGATATCTGCTTCATGTAGCTCGTGGTCACCTGAACAGAGTTCCAGTTCAACGCAGCTTCACAAACATACATAGCTTCACGACAAGATCTACAGTTTCTTATGTTCTTTCTTTCTTACCGGCCTGCCGTCGAAGCTGACGGACCCCTCGAGGCTCCCCTTGGCGATCCTCCCGGCCAGCGCGTCGAGGAACGTGGACTTGCCGGCGCCGCTCGGCCCGAGGATGGCGGTGACCTGTCCGCGGAGCGCCTGCCCGGAGATGTCGTTGAGCAGGTAAACCTCCTTCTTGACCTTGACGCCGTCCTTCTTCTGCTTCTTGGTCACGCTGTAGGACAGCTCCTTGAATTCCAGCCCCTGCCTCGGGAACCTCGTCGCCACCTTCTCGACCGGAGCCGGCGCGGAACGCGCGGGGGCCCCGCCGCCGCGGTGCTTCTCCCGCGCGTTCCCAGCCGCGTCCAGGAGGCTCTCCAGACTCTTCTTCCGCTCGGTCACCCGCGCCGGCATCTCCGCCTCCGCGGCCGCTCTCCGTGCCTCGCGGTCCCGTTCTGCCCGGTGCGTGACCGGCACCTCGGTCGCCGCAGCCGTTCTCCTACTCCCGGCGGCAGCGTCACGGTCCCGTTCGGTGGTCCGGTGGGTGGCCGGCACCTCGGAAGCCGTAGCCGCTGGTCTCCGACTCCCGGCGGGAGCCTCGCGGTCCCGTTCTGTCGTCCGGTGAGTGGCCGGCACCTCGGCAGCAGCAGCCGCCGGTCTCCGGCTCCCGGCGGGAGCCTCGCTGTCCCGTTCTGTCCGGTGCGTCGTACGCATCTCGTTGGCCGTCGCTGGCCTCTGGCTCCCGGCGGCTGCCTGGCGACCGGTCCTCCGTGAGCCGGCCACCTCGTGCTGCTGGCGCTGCATGGCTGCGCTGCTTTGCTAGTAACGTTTGCGGTGGTGCCATGCTAGTGAAGGCTACTCGATTTATAGTAGTTGCTGTCAACGTCATGCAAAACATAGGTCGTCTGGAAACAAGGGAGTTTCTGAGTATACGAGGCTTCAATGGCCGTATCGCTTGGCTGGTGCTCCAGCTTTGGAGGGAGGCAATACAGCCTTGGTTTTGCAGGAGGTGCTTTGGTTTGCGGTGCAGGTCTGGCGTTGATACAGAGACAGAAGAACATATGAGGTCAAGACTTTAATTTATTTTATCTTAGCATCAATATAAAGTGGAGGAGAGAGTTAGTTTATTTTAGAGAATTTTGGGCCGATCGACTGACTAAAAAACTGCAAACTTGCATCCCTACATGAGGAGGATATGCCATGTGCATATATGCTTGGCTGCTTCTGGCGTAGCAACTTCAGTAACAGTTGCTTCTGCTGCTAAATTTTGTTGCTTTGTGATGTTCTCTGGTGGCATGGTTGACATGGACGTTGTTTTCATTTTACCCATGAACTCTTGCATCCCGATCGCGCCTCGGCGATGTTGATCGGGCAGGCGCAGCAAGGGAAGCAACTTTTCATTTCGTAACTAGTAAAAACTTGTTGCATTCTGATCTTGTTGGAAATTACTTACTCCCTCTATTTATAAATTGATGTTGCTGTTGATTTTTAATATCAATTTTGATTATTTATATTATTCAAAAATTAGTTTAAATATGTAGAATTTTAAGTTGTGGTTGAAATAATTTAATGATAAATCAAATTATAAAAGAATATATATTATTTATAAAAAAATTTGAATAAAATGAATGGTCAAATTTAATGTTAAAAGTCAATGGTGATATCAATTCTTTGAAGCCTGAAGTCACGTAATTCCCACCCCTATATCTTGGCATGTATTCATTTTTTCCCGCTCATTCAGCTAAAACTATGATAAAGTAGTGGGTCCAGAACCATACGGACCGTTTTCACCTTCCTCAAGACATCGCTCCATTCATTAGATTGTTCGATTCCTCTCCTTAAATAATTTATTCCACAAATATAACTATTTATCCAGCTCTTTAATAAAGAATATATAAAAGACTTCTAGAAGGACCCTCACCAGCGCTTCTAGAAGGACCCTCCTCTCTTTTCTTGATTTTTCATTATTGCACCATCTAAATAAAACTGAGTTTTAGCTGAAATTTTGTGTACATATTTCTCGCTATGTTATATATGCATATTGAACTTTTATATTTTAAAACTTATAGTATACTCCATCTAGTTTTAAAATATTAACACCGTTGACTTCAAACATCAATTTTGATTATTCATATCCTCAAATGATTTTTTTTATCAACTTTCACCATCTTGTATCACAGATCATCACACCCTTATTGATTGCAATCTCGCTCTTATCAGTTATACTCAAACGAGCTGCAATACAGCCAACCGAAATCATTTGAGGATTTAAACAAATAAAATCAATAGTAACCCAGATCATCACACCCCTATATTAATTCTGCAATATAAGTAAACAAAGCCAAAATGAATAGTTTTAAACATATTCGAAAATAATAGATCATCTAAAGGGGTAGTCCACATATTAAAATGATAACATATTGCTAAATTATATCACCAAAATGAGTACTCCAGATATTACAATAGATATATCGGGATATCCCCCCTCCCCCGGGTACAGTCACTCAAATTACTATCAGCTGGTAATTAGTAACACAATAAACATCCATCAAGAATAAACATGTATTGATAGTGTTGACAACCAAAATTGACATTTAGGTAAAACCGAAAGTTCCGGTTCGCCAAATCAAAAGTTTCGGTTTCAGTAGCCTCGTTATGGCAAAAATGCCTAAGTCCTCACCTGAGTGATGGAGTATCCGGGATCACTCTCTCTGTGGTTAGGGTTTAGTCCATCGGATATTGACCAGAGGGTCCAAAACCGGATATTCCGGTATGCCAAATCGGAAATTCCAGTTTTGTCAGCTCACCAAGAGCAAAATTGTCTACATTAATGCTAACTCTGATTATTTAACAAGTTTGGTATTTAGACATGTTTTCAGGTTACAAATGGATATTTTTACCAATTTTCATAGAATAAACAAAAAAGTGATAATAAATGGAACTAGATGAAGACAAATTACAGATTTAAAGGTTCCATGATGTAGCCACGTCGAGAAAATCAAAATGGATATATGTATAATCTAATTTGGAGTCTAGATGAGGATGTTACAGAGTTTTCAAAATGCATACAGCTACAAAACGGGAAGTTCCCATCATGGGTTCTGAGTCATGTCCTTATAAATAATTATAGGAATATGAACTTTCTTTACTAAATTTTTGTTGTTGCAATCCATAAGTTATGAGTTGTCCCTTAGTTTTCTAGAAAACAATAGAAATATTGAGTTGTCAAATTTATTTTCTTAAGTTATGGAGA
>BCLH01002728.1:8368-42707 GCA_001602315.1 Zoysia pacifica
CCGTCGGCCTCGGCGCCCGACCCGTCAGCCATCGGACTGCTCATCGGTGCCCGAGCGGCGGCCTCCTGTGGCGCCCCCAGCGACGTCGGACCCCTAGTCACGAAGGGTCTTGATTAGTCAAGAAACAAAAAACAAAGGCGGAGCCGCCGACGAATCCGAATGGTCGGGTGTTGCGGGATTTGGCTCCCCGACGGGGAGGGGATGGCCGACGCCTGAGCCGGCTCCGCTGCGGCCACCTCGGTCGCTCGAGGCGGGGAGTCGACGGGTCTCTCGGAGCTGACGGTCATCGCCTCCAACGGGTCGGCCCTCGCCCTCTTCATTGCCGACCCCTGCTCCTGCTGCTGCTGCTGCTCGAATGAGGAGCTGAGACCCTCGAAAGGGTCGGATTCTTCAGCGGCAGTGAAGAGGGCGGCCCTCATGCCGTGGTACGACCCCGCCACAGGCTTCGCGGCCGAAGCCGCGGGTCCCGCGCTGCTGGACAAGTAGTCTAGGAACCTGGGCTTCGCCTTCCACTTCCTACCGGTCCTCCTCGGCCTCGGCACCGCCATGGAGCTGGACTCAGCTCTTCGTCGTGGTGTGGCGGCAGAGCTGGTTGCGGCCTCGGTCACGGCCGCGGCCACCGGCGGACCCTGATAGGCACCAAAAGTGAGCTTCGCGCGGCGATAACTAGTTCAACGAAAGAAAAAAGGAAAGCCCATGCTTACCAGCTGGCGGTGGTTTCTATCGAGGGGACGAGGCCCCCGGCCGAGGCTACCCTCGGCGTCCTTGAAGACCGTCGTGGTCCGGGCGAGGACGCCTTTGTCGGAGAGAGGCCGGCCGCGAACCTCGCAGGTCTCGTCGTCCAGCCCTTCATATTCTCCGATGCTGTGCACTCGACGGCGCAGCGGCATGATTCGGCGTCGCATGGCGACGCCGAAGACCATCGTTCCAGTTAACCCCTGCTCTCGAAGGAGCTGAATCGACTCCAGATGCGGCCGAATCGACTCAACATCGGTCGCCTGGAGCTTCGACTTCCACGACCCGGTCACTTCGGGCACCCGGTCCTCGAAGGGCGAGAGCTGGGGGTTGGCATTGTCGATATAGAATCAGGACCTCCTCCAGCCCTTCAATGAGGTCTTCAGGTCGACCTCGATATACTCCAAGGACTCCCTAGACTGAAGCCAAATGCTGACGCCGCCGACGCGCTTGCCGACCCCCGTCTCCTTAACGTCTGGAGAGTAGCGAGGAAGAAGTACCTCCATAGCAGGAGGCTCGGTCGGATGCCGAGGTACGCCTCGCAGAGCGTCGCGAGGATGCCTGCGTGGAGGACCCCGTTCGGCGCGAGCTGGTGAAGCCGAACGCCGTACTGGTTGAGAACGCCTCGAAAGAACCTCGAGACCGGCAGCCCCATCCCACGCTCGTGGTAGGCCAGGAAGCTGACGATCTTTCCCGGCCGCGGCAGGGCGTCATCGACGGTGGAAGGTTCCCACTCCGACATTGTGAGGATTGCAACGACGAACGCGATGGAGCGTGAACGAAAACGGCGACGATCACTGGACCTAACAACGCTAAGACGAAGAGCGGAGCTAACGTGCTCTCGCGCGTGACAAAAGGCTCAAGACGAAGCAAGGAGGTTGGATGAAAACGCGGAGTTACCGCACCCGAGCTGTTCGCACCCGACCCGCTGACGAGCAGGCCCGAGCCACACCTCGCCGCATCCGCCACGACCAGGACGCCAACGATCCACCGACAAGACAGTTGCCAGAACATGACTAGCAGACGACGTGACGCGGGCGCGCGAACCGCCGCGTCTCCGATGCCGTCCATTCGAATTCGAATTAACCGACGGGATCGACCGACGGATGAAATTCCTAAACGGTCTGATCGCCCTCTCCGTGAAGGCACGGAGGCTGTCCGATTCCCGTGACCATCACGATGCGTCCGAATAAGGGGAAGCATGCGAACGAAACTCTCCACGACAAGCCGAGTCCACGTGGCAGATCCACACGTTCGGGCGCTGATCATGGCCTTCGCCTAGGCGCGATGCTGATCATAGACAAGGACCGCATCGAACCGGCCCGTCCTAGGTGTCCTACTGAACAAAAGTACGAGAATGACCTCGGCCCGACCCCGACGATTGGAACGACGCGCCCACGTAAACGAAACTCCCTACGGTCGGCTGATCGCAGCCGAGGCCGCGTGGTCGATTCACACGATCGAGCGCTGATCATGGCCTTGGTCTAGGCGCGATGCTGATCATGGGCAGGGACCGCATCGAACCAGTCCGTCCTAGGCGTCTTACCGAACAAAAGACCGAGAGCGATCTCGGCCTAACCCCGACGGTCGGAACGACACATGGCCAACCCCCCGGATCGCCTCCAAGCTTGGGGAATGGACCCATATAGCACGCTCATACATACCCGAAGGACCAACCATCGACGAATGATAGTTCACACAGCGCTTCAGCCCACGACCGACCCTCCGGATCGCTCGAGGGCTCGGGGGCTCCGCCCTACGGGCGCGCTCGCGCGCCTCCGTAGGATCAACCATCGACTAATGATGGTCCGCGCAACGCTTCAGCCAACGATCGACCCTTCAAATCGCTCGAAGGCTCGAGGGCTACACCCTACGGGCGCGCTTGCGCACCCCTGTAGGAGCAGAACGAACCTCAGAAATGACCAGTCCAGCGCTGTCTCAACCAGAGGTCGCAAACGGCGCCAGGCTCGAGGGCTACTGTTGGGATTATATACCTCGGGTACTTGACGGTCTGCACTCGTATGCGTAAAACCCCGAGTTAGAGGTCGAACAGCAGCATTCGGGCGCGCGGTCCGACCCCCAAGGCGACCTACAAAAGTCGCATCAAGTATCGAAGGCGCCGACCCCTGGGAGGTAGGTACGGCATAATGGCGTATTTATTCCAGCAGCGAATTGCCCACCGTTCTGACAGGACAGAACGAGATTCACCACGACAGCACTCCAGCAGAAGCAGCAGCAGTCGACGAACAAGACCCGACGGCACTGTGGCTGACACAGCAGTACCGGACAGACGCTACAGTGCCCACCGCTGCGTGTGACGCGACGGGTCACGCCCGCACCTGGGCAAAGAGAATGATGACGATGACAGCGGAAGGACCCACTTATCGGCCAGACGACAGGATCGCGTAGGACTCACCATCTGTAATCCTAGACCGCCCTATATAAGGAGGGTCTGAGGAGCGATAGAGACAAGGAACCAACAGACAATAAACCAACGAGCTAAACAACGAACACCACCAGAGCCCAGGGTTCTCGCATCCCTTATTGCTAGCAACCCCTTTCATTCATGCTCTAAGCATTTTCGACCCGTTTCGGATCCTCTCGCGAAGAGAAAATCTGATCCTTTTACTATTATCATTGAGATAATCCACTCTTTGACGTAGGGTATTACACCGCTCGAGATGGTCTGAATAGGTAAAAAATTCTTTTGAGTCTTTCGTAGACTATGCTATATCGAATACGAAGGCACACCCCTCCTATTGTATTTTGCCGGTGGTCAGAACGCCGACGTAAAGAAAAAGATTGCATTCGGTCCAGTCCAGATAGTGAAGTTCAAATAAAATGGCCCAAGAAAGTAAACAGTGAATTTTTAGTGTGAATTCTCTCATACAGGAACTACTTTCTTGCAGTGTTTTAGGGGGAGGGGGAGGACGGTTACTCTGACATCAAAGTCAAATCGACGACCATATGTCAGGGTGGTGGCTGTAGAATATATACACTTGTTCTTGCACTAATTAGCAAGCATTTTACCTTGGATGAACACCAAAATGTTTGTACAGCACGACGGTGCACCGGTAGTCCTACTTGAATTTCAAAATCCATCACTGTACCTCGGATCAAACAAAACACACACACACACCCAAGATCAAATTCAAAATCCTTGAACTTCAGATAGCTTCCATTCTTCCAAGCAGCTGGCATGATCAAGAATCCCAAATGGGCCCGAACGCCGAGATGCCGGCCTTGCTGCATGCAGCCACAACGTCTCTGCTTCCCCCCGGGTTGCTGGTCACCACAACCACCTCCGCATGCCATCGCCGTGCAGCGTCAACGGCGACCGCCGCCACATCCGGACGCCCCATCACCGCCGTGTCATGCACCGCCACGCGGCCGCGCAGCCTGTCGCTGCAGGACACCGCCGCCTTCATTTCCTCGCCGTAGTTCGCCTCAATGTCTTTGGCCACCCACACCAGCGACAGCTCTGTGGTACTAGGCTGCATCAGGAACGACAAGAACACGCATATTCCAGAGCCCGTGGCGACCATGGTTGCGCTGCGGTACATGTTGATGAGGTACGGCAGCCCGGCGAAGTGGAGGTTGCGTACCCAGAGGTGTGTCGGTGGGTCGGAGATAAGGCGGCGCGTGAAGTAGCCCACGGCACCGGCAAGCATCGCGTGTGTTTCACCGCCGTCGGAAATGATGCCGAAAGCGTGCCATTCGGACAGCGGCGACCGGCTGATGCGGCCAAGGAGGCCGGCTTTGACACCGCCGTGGAAGGTTATGACGGATGCGTGTGTGGAACGCGCGGTGACCATGACCGGCACGCGGCGCACGGTGAGCCACGGGAGGAAGGTGAAGAAGGTAATAGCGGCGGTGAGCCAGAGCTCCTGGCGCTTCATGAGGGCAACGATGGTTAGCCGAGCGTATGATTTGGTCGCCGGGTCGTAGCCGGCGGAGAGCACGACGTAGACCCAGAGAAGCGCGAGCGCGCACCAGCCAGCGAACCGGTGCGTGCGCTCGAACACGTTGTGGTGGAGGTGTCGCACGAGTGGGAACGCGGCCATGCACGAAAGCGCGAGCAGGCCGAGTATCACCGAAGCGACGCCGACGATCTCTCGGGACGTCACGTCGTCGCGCGCCTGCACCAGCGCGTATATCAGCCACGCTAGCGACAAGACGCCGCAGCCGCTGTGCACGCCGCCAAGCGACTGCAGGACCGCCGTCACGCCGGTCTTGATGGCGACCGGCACCCACGGCCTGCCGAGCATCTTGACGGCAAGCCAGAACACGATCCGTAGCACGGCTTCGGAGCGGCACAGCGTGAGCGCCAGGATGTTGCCCATGGAGAAGACGGCAGCGTGCCCCCTGGCGTAAGGGAAGCGCCCGGCCGCGGCAAGCGCGAGTCCCGTGGCGTTCAGGGCGACGCACAGCGCGAAGAGACGCTTGTAAACGGTGAACAAGCCCTGGTCCAACAGTATGACGCTGAGCCTCGAGCGCGTGGCCGACGTCGGCCTTTTCGCCGGAGCTTCATCAGCAGCCGCTGCTAACACAGCGCCGACTGCCATCTCCTCGTCGACGACGCCGTTCACGACGGACTCATCGTCTTCCGTGTCCTCGTCTTCGAGGTCGCAGAAGTGACTGCTCGCGAGCCTCAGCGATCTTCCCAAAACGCGTGCCTCCAGCGACGCAGAGAATGACATCCTGGATGGGCCATGGCTGACGGACCAGGCAGGGTGTATGGCCCGCCGCCCGGAGCTGGGTGTCTGGACCGGAGGATCGGCGGTGTCTGGAGTAAACGGACTGGTGCCCAGCGACGGTTTGGGCTCCAAGGAGACGTCGCAGCAGCTGGAGAACTTGGCTGGGTCTGCTTGCGGATGATCCATGGCGCCAAATGGCTAGGGCTCGAGATTTCTAGAAAAGAGCTCCTACAAGCTAGGGCATGCAGAGGAGGACGATGTGTGATTGTTCCGGCGAATAAGCTTCGGCGACATGCTTGCTTGCACTGGCATGTCTATGTATTTATAACAGGCTCGTTCAAGAAGGGCGAGGACTGAGACAATATCGAATTTAGTAAGAATTTAATTTGTGAGTACTATATTGAATTTAGTAGGAAATTATGTAAATTAATTACTGTATTTGTTTCTAAATTGTTGTCGATATTGATTTCTAACATCATCTTCGATTGTTCATCATATTCGAAAAGTATCATAAATATTACTCTCTCTATTCTAAAATTATTGTTGTCGTTGGCTTCTTAATATTAACTTTAACTATTTATTTTACTCAAAAAAATAATTCAAATATATAAAATTATAGTTTATAATTTATAAAACCATAATGATAAAAATTATAATAAAATATATAATTCTTGTTATTTTAAATAAAATAAATAGTTAAAATTAGTGTTAAAAATCAACGGTGATAATAATTTGAAAATGGAAGTAGCATATTTTTTTTATAATTTACTATATAATTAAAATAATTTGAAATATACTGAAATTTTTATGCAAATGAACTAAATAATATAAAAAATTTAAAGATATTATTAAAAGTCAAAGGTGACAACAATTTTATACAATTTATATACGTATCACCCTTTTTGCACAGACTTTCTCCTTATAGGTCGTTTTGACCCAGCTTCGGCGACCATGACCGCGATTAGTACAGGGGGCGGCTTCCGAAGAGCTAGAATTCCCGATCAAAAAAAAAAAAGAGCTAGAATTCCAATCTAAAAAATGAACAAGAAACCCGGCCATCCTTAGAGCATCTAATATATGCTTTAAAATCAATTTTAAAGATCCTGTAACTCTCATTTTTAAAGATTCAGGGCAGCGCGCTGTATCAGATATTGTAAAAATTAGATTTTTATATTTTTCTTTGCCTTTAAAATATTTCTTCGAGCATTTGAGCTTCATCATGTTTCACAGGCACCAGTTTTGCTCTTTGCCTTCAAGGTGTGGCCTCACTTTATCACTTTATCCTCTTCAAAGAAGGCAACCCCTTTACCTCACGCTGTCGAAAGAGATGGATGATAAAATGGATGGTGTCGACATCGACATAGAGAATCTGCTCCATAGAGAGTATGCCGTGATCATTGGTGGAGCCGAGTCGACAAAAGTAACTCTTTGGTTAGGGATGAAGCAGAGCAGCACCTCCTAAGATGGTATCATTCTAGGTGCATGAAAGGTCGGCACGTCGGAGCAGCGTATGTTGGAACGGTGGCGAAAGGTGCAGCGTGTAGGAGCAATGCGTGTTAGAGAGCGGCGAAGGGGATGGCAAGTCAGGTGTTTCAAAGGAGTGCAGCAAAGGGGACGGCGTTAGAGGCAAGGCGCGCGGGGGTAGCGCAATGCGTCAAGCAGGAGCAGGGCACCAGCCTTGGGGCGACTGAGCAAAGGCGGTGGAGGGTTGAGGGGAAAGAGAAATTAGTTTTGTGTCACACAAAAAGGATAAAGTATGGGATAAACATCAACTTTGGTGCTCTAAGTATAAAGCACCAAGGGGAAGATTTAAAGGATCTCTAAAAATTTTTAAAGTACAACTCATTTTAAAGCATCTACTGAAGCAATGTGATGCTTTATATTCCTAAAATTTTAAAGCACGAATTCATTTTAAAGATTACTGCTGAAGATGCTTTTACGTCATGGCAACAATTATGTTGATAGATTTTCTGTACCTTCATACTTGTACATTCTCAAATTGACATCCTTTAGAGAATGATTGTAAATCGATTTTAATTTATCATATCTCCTACACGTCTAATCTCAACGGTCAATGGGGGCGGCTTGAAATTCTGAACTGGAAAATGAACAAAAAATCCGGTCAACCTTAAGTCTGCCGATAACTATGTAGAGGAGATTCATTATGGACTTAACATTATCTTTTATATAGTAAATCTATTTTAATTTACTACCTTAACAAAATCAATAAAATCAATTTGAAAAATAAAAGTGTTGTGCAGAACCACAGCGGTCAACGCCACGCGTCGGGAGCTTGATCTGGACGCATATTGCAAATACCACGCGCAAAATAATATAACATCGTTATATGTATAAATAGTGTTCAGAGATTTTAATTAGCCGGCCCATTACGTGTTCAATGCATACAATACAAGAAGACGCCGTACGCTACAGCAGCTCCCCGCCGCCCAGCCATTTAGAGAATGATTGTAAAGATTACTGCTGGACCATTTAGAGAATGATTGTAAAGATTACTGCTGGAAATGTTTTTACGTCATGGCAATAATTATGTCGATAGATTTTCTGTACCTTCATATTTGTACATTCTCAAATTGACATCATTTAGAGAATGATTGTAAAGATTACTGCTAGAGATGCTTTTACGTTATGACAACAATTATGTCGATAGATTTTCTATACCTTCATACTTGTACATTCTCAAATTGACATCGTTTAGAGAATGACTGTAAAGATTACTGCTGGAGATGCTTTTACGGTATGGTAACAATTATGTCGATAGATTTTCTGTACCTTCATACTTGTACATTCTCAAATTGACATCGTTTAGAGAATGATTGTAAAGATTACTGCTGGAGATGCTTTTACGTCATGGCAACAATTATATCCATAGATTTTCTATACCTTCATACTTGTACATTCTCAAATTGACATCATTTAGAAAATGATTGTAAAGATTACTGCTGGAGATGCTTTTACGTCATGACAACAATTATGTCGATAGATTTTCTGTACATTCATACTTGTACATTCTCAAATTGACATCCTTTAAAAAATGATTGTAAAGATTACTGCTAGAGATGTTTTTACGTCATGGCAACAATTATGTCGATATATTTTCTGTACCTTCATACTTGTACCTTCTCAAATTGACATCGTTTAGAGAATGATGTAAAGATTACTGCTGGAGATGCTTTTACGTCATGGCAACAATTATATTGATAGATTTTCTGTACCTTCACACTTATACATTATCAAATTAACATCGTTTAGAGAATGATTGTAAATCGATTTTAATTTATCATATCTCCTACACGTCTAATCTCAACGGTCAATGGGGGCGGCTTGAAATTCCGAACTAGAAAATGAACAAGAAATCCGGTCAACCTTAAGTCTGCCGATAACTATGTAGAGGAGATTCGTTATGGACTTAACATTATCTTTTTTATATAGTAAATCTATTTTAATTTACTACCTTAACAAAATCAATAAAATCAATTTGAAAAATAAAAGTGTTGTGCAGAACCACAGCGGTCAACGCCACGCGTCGGGAGCTTGATCTGGACGCATATTGCAAATGCCACGCGCAAAATAATATAATGTCGTTATATGTATATATAGTGTTCAGAGATTTTAATTAGCTGGCCCATTACGTGTTCAATGCATACAATACAAGAAGTCGCCGTACGCTACAGCAGCTCCCCGCCGCCCAGCCCGATGACCCCCTGAACTGAATGATCCATGTGTTAATTTCTCTATCGCCTAGCTCTCCGAAGCTTTTTGGCTTCGCCGCTGACCGGAGCGCGGCGTCGAGAGTCAGGCGTGCTCTCTTCTCTACGCAGAAAAGAAAAAAATTAGTAAGTTATGTGGTGCAAACTGAATTTATGACAAATATTTTTTTTTATAAATAAAATTAGTAAATTAATATTGAGTTGAATCTAAACTGTTAATTTGTTAGATCTAAATACTTTCATATGCCTCTTAACTACAGATGATGCTGAAAAAATCTGTTTATATTGTGCACCACGTGTGCTACCCAACAGCCTCTCCACGTCCTGGTTCACCGCATAATTAAGCTCGAATGTCAAGTGTTTTCATTTCTGTAAGGTAATTTAATTTCATACGTGAAGATTGATAGACACGTACGACGAGATCGAGGGAACAAATTTAAAACGGATCAGACAATCATCTCTCACCTAATCAATTCTATGGGGCAACGAACCTTGAATCCGAGCCAAAAACATTTGCCGAAGGGCCCAGCGAATGGTCATGAAGTCGAACAACTCCTAGCTAGCTAGGCTGCCAAGTTGTCAGGTTACCCAACTGGGGGTCAAGATTTCTGGATTCATTCTGTCGTGAGTCGTGACCACATGACCAACGACTGGATGTTCTTTCTATGATCGATCCTTTTTTCGTTGACCGGAATTGCGTGTTGCCCCGAGTTATGCCTGTGTATAGCGTGCTACCTCTTTGATGTATGGCAGCCATTGATCTCCAAAAGGATAAACTAATAATGTCTAAATTTATTTCCCTATAGTCAAAATCTTAAAAAAAAACTTCAAACTTATTTTTATTCATTCTACCCTCACGAAATGCAATTTTGTGATACAACGTGTCACAAAAAGCCCAAATCCAGGAGTACCAATTATAGTTGGTGACACAAGTTAGGAATATCGCCCCATAAAACCATATGTAATACACATCGATTTGCAAAAAACATATAGATTAACATATATTCCAGCCAATATCGGCTTTGTTTCGCCAATTTTTGCCGTGTTAAAAAATATTATATTTTCTTCCAGTTCGGGCAGGTTTATTCACGTGTTCGCGTGCCGCTGTGCTAATAAGAGAAGACCTCTGCAGCTACCGGCGCGAATCTGAGCTGTAAAATTTCTAATCCATGGTTGAGAACCAGACCAAGATCCGAGGCTTCCAGTTTTGAACGTGAACCATACATGACACTGGTTACTCCACATAATGTCAAGCCATCTTGTAGTGCTGCGTTTTGCAGATATACCTGAGAGCTAAATTAAAAAAATCGAAGTGACAGGAAAAGTAGTTCGATGTCGCAACCGATGCAGAGTGCACGTTAGTTTTAAGTACCCATATAACCAAACAATCCCCAACGAAAAACTTCGTTCTTACGGATGCCTCTAGTTACATTATATAAACAAAATCAACCACTTGAACATTCACTTTTATAGCTCATGCCCCCCAATCTGCACAGGCCGTCAAGATTTTGTGCCCAAGTGGCCAAGTCAGCTTGAAATGGAACTCTCTTCAGGAAACTCACCAGCCTTGCTGGTAAGCAAGGCATGCACGATGCAACATTAGGCTTTGCTTGAGAATTCTCATGAACGCGCATGCGCATGCCATAGCATCCCAGAAGGATCAAAAGGTCATACCACGCCAGCACCACGAATTACTGACAAGTGAATGTAAAAAATTATTTCCCATAAGGAGCCTCACCACGGTGCCGCGACAATGCTGCTGAACTGCTTCTCAATAGACAGATACAATTGCTCAAGATCGCTGGCTTCCGTCCTGAGCCTGGAGACCTCCGAAGCATCAGTCTTCTTCTGTAAAAGAGAAGACTTCAATAAGCAGCGAAAGAGTTTAGCTTGTCGCTCAAGGTCAAGAACAGCAGTATATAGCAAGCCAATTTGAGTGTCACGCTGTCGGCCATCCATTTCTTTGAGAGTAATCTTCTCCTCCAGCTTTTTAATTGCCCCCCTTAGATCAGTATGACTATTCTTAATCTGCAGCAATGTTTCCAAGTGCGAACGCAGACGCCCAACGTCAAAACCATGTTCTTCTAGCAAACATAGGCCCTTCATCTTCTCCTTGAACAGTCCATTCGCATCCTGAATATTCAAGCTCTTTATGCTTTCTGCTGTATTGGCGAAGAAGACCATCAAGCCTAATGCCATTGCTTCGCAGAGCTCTGGACTAAGCCGCTTGAATGGATGAAAATGCGGTCGCTGTGGCACTTTCTTGAACATCTCCATTTTCTCAATGTGTGCCCACATAGGCGATGTCTTCAAGAATGGTGAATTCTCAATAGCCAAGGGTTCTAAAGGTCGATCAGTTATTGTACTCTCATGGATAGCAAGAGAATGCAGCAAGGGGCAGTAAGAGTCATCTGTTCCACTTTCACCACACTTGGACATTGTGCCCGCAGCATATTCTGGCGTAGCCAATTTATTACCGTGATCTGCTTCAGTGTTTCTCATATCAGAGGAAAACAATTGATTTATTGCCGATTTACTGATAGATTGAGTACTTTCAGCTGCATATTCTGTAGTGAGCAAAGCGCGTGGTGATGTTCCCTCCTGTTCTTCAGCTGCAAATTTCTAATTTGAATTCTGTGTATTGCTTGTGTTACCCTTGAGTGCAGGTAAGGATATAGCTGAGACAGGACTATTAGCACAGGGATGCTGAATTGCAGCAATATTACCTGGTAACCCTATGCCCTGATGATCTGCCTTGCCCATATCAGAAGTCACATTAGATGGAAACAGATTTGGAACAGCATCATTAATCGAAACCAGAGGCATAACAGACATGCTCTCAGTGGCAACGACACAATTCGTATCGCAATCCATGATAGCCACCATGTTGTCTTTAGACTCTCTACGGGGATGGGGATTGTCACAAATAGCTTGACAACTCTTTATTGAAGGAATAAAATCATCATTAGCACCATCATCCACAACCAAATACTGCTCACAGGATTCTTCACTTGTGTTGCTCCATGCTTGTTGCACACTTGTCAGTTTTGGTTGCATTGTTTCCATACTGATTTTGAGAATTAGAACGGAACGCATTAGAATCAAGAGGATTATCTGATGTAGAAATACATTCTGTTGCACCTTTTAGTGCACCAATATAATTCTCTTGGTTAAGTTCATGTATTCCAACCCGCATTCCATTTGGTATGATCTCATGAAAATTACTTTCCTGCAAATCTGAAAAGATGGAATGCACCACATATAAGCAGTAGCATATAAAGATGTTAGTGTAACAATGGTACATACCTTTATTGTCCATTAGTGGTGCTGAGACAATGGAAATCATTGTATTTATCTGTGGAAGTTTTCCAGAACCAGTTGCAGTATTGGACACTACCATTATCATTCTCCGTGTTGATCACTGCGCAATATTATTTGTTAGCCAACTATTTTGTGTAGTATGGAAAATAAGTGGCACTCGACTTACACTCTTCAGAGCGGCAACAGTTTTGCTGAGTTCCCCGACATTTTTATCAGCTAGCTTTTTCTGACGCTTATAACACACCATCTACAAACGTAAGAGCTAATCAAGATCATAAACTTCATTTTGGAAGAAAACTTTAACTTATTAAAAAGTATTATCCAAGTGAAGTCAGACAGGCATTACGTTTGAAACAGCTTAGAGAATTTACTTGACTACTGATTGTAATAATGACAAAACAAAGTACAATTACAGGGTTGATTCCTTTACCTCATCAGTAAATTCTTTTATTGATCCTTCAGTGTGTTGACGCCGAAATCGGTCCGAGCCAACACACCGCTCGCACGTCCGTATGCGAGAACGCTGACGTTTTTTCAACACAGAGTTTGGGGCAGCACTTAGACAATCCTGTTTCGGGAAGGATCCTAGAGGATCCTCTTAGGATGATTCGGGCTCATTCAGACTAGTCGAATCGTCTTCAACATCACCGGAACGAAGGAAGAACAACAAAACGGGGATCGAATGAGGGGATTAGGGTTTGAGAAATGTAAAATCTAAAGGTAGATAGTTTGATCAATTGGGATGATCCTCAACTGGCCATGAGCCTCTATTTTATAGAAGTAGTATGGTCTTATCCCGTAGGACAACTAATCTCACGAGTTAGAAAAGAAATTAGAATCAATCTACTGAAAACTTTCCTAAATCGGCATTATCGTAGTCTCCAGTAAAGTGTTAGACACTCCGGTGACCGAAGTTTCCTGTAAAATGCCGGAGGTTCCGTCTTATAATTCCGAGAACTCGAGAGGGCTTACCAAACACTCCGACAAAGTGTCGGATACTCCGATGGGCCAAGTGCCCGAACCCGAGAAGGCTCACCGAACACTCCGGCACCGTGCCGGATACTACACTGAGCTAAGTGTCCGAACCCGAAAGGGCTCACTGGACACGTCGGCAACGTGTCGGGTACTCTGGTGGCTCTTTGATTTTTTGATATCAACATATACCCTCTTGTTTTTTTGGTGAAGTTCCTACATCAAAAAACATTTGAGCACTCAAAAATCTCTAAGGGTGATGGTTCTCTTGACTCATCGGGCATTGTATTAATCTTAGCAACCATGTTTTTCATATCGGCCATTTTTCTTTATGCTTTTTGTCATACACTTGGATGATATTTTTTCAAATATCGGTCGTTAAGGGCTCTAGGCAATGATTCTCCACGAACATCCTTCAACATGTATGCATTTCCGGTGATGACTTTTACTATTCTATATAGTCCTTCCCAATTAGGATACCATTTCTTAAACTTGTTGCTTTTCGAGCCTACGGGCAGAATAGTTTTTTAAACCAATTCGTCCACTGAAAAGTTTTGGCTTTCACCTTTTTATTATAAGCTCTATTAACTCGCGCTTTATCTTTTTCAATCTCTCTTAAAGCATTCAAACGCGTATCGGTGACTTAATCAATATTATGTAGCATTAATGCCCTATACTTAACGGTGGATAAGTCATTTTGTCTAGCTAATCTTAGAGTTCATAGATTTACCTCGACGGGTAAAACAGCCTCTTATCTATACACAAGTTCATAAGGCGTTATTTTAGTTGTCTCATGTCTAGATATCCAATGAGCCCAAAATGCTTCTGATCAGACTTCAAGCCATCTCTTGTGATGGTGCTTTATCTTTTTCTTAATGAGTGTGATCAATGTTTTATTACTAGATTCAGCCTGACCATTAGCTTGAACATAATATGGAGATGAATTAAGTATTCTAATTCCGTAAGATTTGACAAACTCTTTAACATGACCAAACGTAAAGGAAGTACCTTGATCGATAGTCAAAGTATGAGGTATGCCGAATCTATGAATAATATGCTCGGTATGTAACTCAATTACCTCTTTGTGCGTCATGCTCTTGAGAGCCACCGCTTCGGTGCATTTGGTGAAGTAGTCCGTTGCGACCAACACGAAATGATGTCCCTTCGAAGATAGAGGATGTATTTGCCCTATGAAGTCCAATCCCCATCCTCGAAATGGATATGGTTTTAAAATGGGGTGCATCATAGCTGCGGGTGTCAATTGAATGTTTTTAAATCTTTGGTACTTTTCGCATCCTTTGTAGTAACGGTAGAAATCGGCAATCATAGTTGCCCAATAGAATTCGGCCTTTTTTTAACAACAATTTCATTTTTGAAGCCGATTGATGCGTACCACAGATGCCCTGATAAACTTTTCTCATAGCTACTTTAGCCTCATCATCGCCCAAATATTTTAATAGCAAATCATCTCTAATTCGGCGGTATAAATCACCATTAATCAAAGTATAATTAAAAGACATGCCAAACTTTCCTATCTACACTTTGGGCTGAGCTACGAATATATAAAATTATAGGTATCCTCTAATCAAGTGATTTGGTACTATCACGATTTAACGCGTTAGTGTCCGAACGGTCTAATTCTAGCACCTCAAACATCGGTTTATCAATGACTGAAAATTTACCTTTACTAACATTGTAACCCGATGCTTGTTGTGCCAACTCATTAGCTTTATTATTCTCTGGCTTAGGCATATGATGTATATTGAACTCATACATCATTTTAATGATGTCTAGGCATTTGTCTAATATGGCATTCAATGATCTGTCTAAGCATTGAAAATTTTCAGAAATTTGTTGCACTACTAACAACAAATCACCAAAAGACTTTACATGCTTAACTCTCATAGACTCTAACATTTTCAAACCGAATAGCAACGCTTCATATTCGGCTTGATTATTGGTGCAATCATACTCTAATCGATTTGAAAATTCAAAGTGAGCATCATGAGAAGAAACTAAAACTACACTAACACCTTTACCCTCTTTACAAACCGATCCATCAAAATATAACTTCTAATGGGTGAAAGTAGCATAAGCAATATATAGATCATGCTCTCTATCAATCCGATGTTCAATAATAAAATTAGCAACAATTTGACCTTTCATAGATTTCAACGATTATAAACCAAATCATATTCAATCAATGCATAAGCCCATTTACTAAGTCTTCCAATAGAAATCGATCTATGCAACATATGTTTAATAACATCAGTTGGACAAGCAACCACACAAGTACTAGATAGCAAATAATGTCTCAACTTGATGCAAGCATGATACAAGAAAAAATATAGTTTTTCAATTAAAGTGTACCTTGTTTCTGCATCCACCAACCGTCGGCTCACATATGTGATCACATACTCCTTTCCTTCGGCTTCTTGTGCCAAAACAGCACCAACTACATCATCTTTCGCCGCTACGTAGAGACGAAAAGGGACTCCTCCGTTAGGCGCCCTAAGCACCGGCGGCGAAGACAAGTACTCTTTGATCTTCTCAAAAGCTTCTTACAGTTTTGCCCCTCAAGTAAATTGGCTTCATTCTTTAGCCGAAGAATAGGAGTAAATGCATTAATCTTTTTCGGCAAGTTGGATATGAACCGCCTCAAGTAATTTATTTTTACTAAAAAGCTTTGTAACTCTCTTTTACATGTAGGCACTTACACGTTTCTAATTGCTTCTATCTTCTTAGAATCTACCTTTATACCGTTATCATGAATTATGAAGCCTAAACACTTTCCGTCCAATACACCAAAAGCACATTTGAGCGGATTTATTTTCAAACCGAAACAACACATTCGGTCCAAAGCGAGTTGCAAATTGACCAAGCGAGAATCCAAAGCGGCTGATTTGATCACCACATCATCTATATAAACCTGCATGATAACACCAATCAAATCATGAAAGATAAAGTTCATGGCTCTTTGATATGTGACACTCGAATTCTTTAACTCAAAAATCATGACAACCCACTCAAACAATCCTACGACCTCTTTGGTCATAAAGATTTGGTTGTATCCCGCATTACCATCATAAAAACTAATAACTCTATAGTCAGAAGCATCATTAATCAACATATCAGCTATGGGCATAGGATACTCATCTTTGGAGTGGCTCTATTCAAATTTCTGAAATCAATGCAAACTCTAATCTTACCAGTGTTCATCTTTTCTACCGACACGATGTTGTTTCACATACTTGCAAAGTCTTATAAATTTCCCATCAAGCAATCGGTTAATTTTCTCTTTAATCCAAGCGTGCATATTTGGGTTGAATCTTCTTATCGGTTGCTTAAAGGACCTAAAACTAGATTTTATTGGAAGCCGATGCTCAACTAGCTTGCGGCACAATCCGGGCATTTCATTATAAGACCATGCAAAACAGTCTACATATTCTTTTAATAAACCGATTAACTTCGCCTTATAATCGGCTTTTCGATTTTTGTTTATATAAGTTGGCCTCGAATTATTATCGCTGCCAAGGTTCACCTTCTCTAGAGAATCAACCGATGTGAATCCTTGTCCTAACTTATCTATGTCCTCTATTTTCTCTATAGCTTCGCACATATCATTCGTGCTGGACCGATAGTGTTCTACTCTCTTTTGCAACCAATCAAGATTAGACTCCATTAAATCACATTATATGATTGAGCCGATTTTCCATCGGCTTTACATTGACTGGTATAAAACCATCTCTAGTCACACTAAAAAAATCATAATCCGTCAAGTCCAAACCAGTCAAGCACTTGCAGCAAAGATGATGATTCGGCTATAACAACACAAGCCGATGCATCCGAATGAGCAACCTCTGCATTATCACTGACCCATTGCCCATTGTATCAAGAATTGATGCAATGTAGAGTGGACACATCTATTGGTATGAATCCAATCACACCCTAAGATCAAGCTATAACTATCGCGCACATCGACAACAAAGAAAGCGGTAGCCATGGTCTTGCTCTCAACGGTGAGCTCCATAGAAGCGACTCCCTTAGCTTTAATAGGGTCTCCTCCTCCCACACCGTTCAAAGTCATGCTGATCCAGATGAGCTCATCAGCGGCTGTACCTAGCTTATTAAACAAATAATATGACATTAGATTAACAATCGCCCGCTATCTACAAGCATGTGGGAAATCAATATGCCATTGATATGACCTCTCACAAAGAGAGATTTCAAATAGTTCTCTGATTCCTCGGGCTTCTCAAAGATAGCACTTTTCGAACAAAAGTTAAATTGTGCCATGACCTCTTTTTCCTCTACTAAAGAGTAATCGGAGAGAACAATCAAATAGTGTTGATGTCCATACCTTCTTGAGGAGGTGTAGGCTCGTAGTCCAAGAGTCGTCGTCATCGAAATCGGACATATTGATGTCTTCTATGGGTGAAGGCATTGTAGAATCCTCTCCCAAGACGGTGTCGGCCAAGCCAAGTGGTTTCGGAGTAGCCTCCGCTTCCTTTGTTACCGGTGGAGTAGGGGCCTCGGGCTTCTTAACCCTTCACTGCTTAACTTGAGAGACCATTGGCTTGACTCATTGAAGACCTCGTCCCTCTTCTTCTCCGCCTCCTCTCTCATCTTTCGGAGGCGCAGTCTTTAGAGCTTTCTCTTTTGAGTGTGGGTCAAGTCAGGTGGACACCATCTCGGTTGTGTGTACTTAGAGGAGCTCTTGCTGCTGCTAGCTTCATGATCATGGGAGGCTTTTTTGACTGGATCATCCAAAGCGATTGGTCCTGTGAATACTTCCTCAATTTTGACATGATTTTCACGACACCTCCGAATGCACTCTGATAGACAATGGTGGTGGGAACAGGTTCGTTACCTTGCTTTTGGCGTCACTCCTGCTTAGGCGCAGTTGTGGAGCTCCTTATTTGGCCCTCGATCAGTCAAGAATCCGTCTGATCCGAGATAGAGTTGGAGAGCTTTGTAAAGACATCTTCTCTCAGTCCGTTCCACCCCGGATGAAATGACGGATATGGCATCGATGGAACGGGCATCGGCAGCATGAGCATTGGTGGCACGTGCATCAATGGTCTCATGTATGGATGCCACACCGAAAATGGTGGGTAAGGCATAGGATAGAACCATGGTGGCGGCACTTCGAAGCCATGTAAAAAAAAGGAGGAGGCCCGTGCACATTCACAGTTGGCCTCATCTCCTTCCTAGGTAGGCTACCTCACCTAGATGGTGATCTTGACCGCTTCATAGACCGATTATTTAAATCGATCTTTTGATGCTTGTACTTAGCCATGAGCCGATCAAAAGCATTTTTAGGCCTCATCTTTCGATCCGTGGCTTTGTCTTAATTTATGTTTCACTTGGCCACTTTGAGATTTTTTGGCTTTATCATCTTGGGTTGTGGAGCTTGCCCCTCAGGTCTAGAACCTTGGATGGTGACTTTGAGAGACTCTTGACCATTGGAGGACTTTTCAAGCACCACCTTCTTAGAGGTCCCTTTCTCACTCAAATAAATAGGCATCTTCTCTCTGATGATCACGTTCTTCTCCTTGGTTGTATCGGCTTGATGAGGCCAAATCAACACCTTGGGGTTGAGCTCTAGAGTGTTGACGGGGAAGGGATGCTTGTCGATCTGCATCTCTTTAAGACTCAATCGTCCCTCGTTAAGGGCCAATTGAACCTGTCGACGAAAAACATTGCAATCATTAGTAGCGTGAGAATAAGAGTTATGCCATTTACAATATACTATACGCTTAATCTCATCCGTCGAAGGTAAAGTATATGCAATTTTAATATATTCACCTTTGTGCAACTCGTCAAATATTTTATGACATTTAGCTACATCAAAGGTGTATTTTACGTCGTCTTTACGATTCTTATAAACCGGTTTGAGCGAATCACAAGCTAACGATTTAGCCTTAGAGAGCCAAACAAACTTGACAGCCAAAATGTCATTGAATCATCATCGGAGCTATCCTAATCACATTACACGACATGCACGCTACGGTGGGTCCTGTAGTCATCTTTTATTTCTTTGCTTCGACTTTCTTGAGCCGAAGCCCTTTGTTAAATGTGGGTCAGTGTAATAAAATCATACCCATGCAACTTTTCTCTAAGATGCGAACATAAACCACTAAAAGCAAGGTCGGCTAAGTCTTTTTCAAAAATTATTAAATTAAAACATCGGTACTTAATATCTCTAAACCGCCGAATATAGTTAACGATGGGTTTCTTTTTTCCGTGCCAAAGCAACCATGAGAAAGCGGCTTCGGTTAGTGATAAAGAAAATAAACGTACTTTCAAAGCTTCATTAAAACCCACCTTTTCTAGTTGCGCTACGTATTGGCTAATGTTTTCTCAAGTAGTTTTGCTATCTTCATCATTGAATTTGATGAAGTCGAGAACACGTCATCCAACGAGATAAGGGACCGAATCAAAATATACGGGGTATGGTTCTTGACAAATTCGGTCTCTCCCTTTAAGGTCTAACCCTAGCGTCTCACAAAATTGCTTGTTCAAATCCTTCTTAATGCGAGCCATACACTCATCTATGTTAGCAACGGGTGGCCTAGCGGGTGTGACCGGTGGTGAAGGGTGCAAGCTCGTCTTTATGGCGCTAAATATTTTATTAGGGACATGGCCATGAGGGATTCCTATACCGTTTGAGGAATAGGCGGTGTGCTATATGCAACGGTTCAGTACAAAGAAACAAAATTAGCTAATTCATTAAATCGGCTCGTGATTGGATTGAGGATGCTAGCGATTGGCTCTGCGCTAGCGGGAGACACTACAAACGCACTAGTTTGCGCATGGGATGAAAAACTAGTTTGTCCACTAAACGAGTTCAACAACATGCCATATAGAGGTTGTTCTACACTAGACGTAGTAGGCACCGATGCACTAATAGTGGGGTTTTCATGCGCAATGATGATGCAATACTAATATTCTTAGACTGAGACATATTCTCTTGAATCATGTATTGTATATCGTTCGTTAAGACCTTTTTCATGTCGACAAAGTAATATGAAATATCTTCAAAAGTAACGGGAGAGTGTGAATGTGTCCTTATATTGACAGCACCCATGGCCGCGTCGTCGTCGACGACAAGAAGAACGGGTTCCTTCACTTGTGAGATCGCGCATTGGCAGTTCTTCTTTAAACACGTCAAGTACTCCTGTAGCTCCTGCCCCTCGCGCACCTTGCGCACCTCCTCGGAGGCCTTTCGGTGTTTCAAAAAAGCCTTGCGCACCACCTCGGGCAATTTCTCTGAAGATAGTATGACGATGTTCGTCGTGGAGATCTCAGAGTTCGTCGTGGAAACGACGATTCGGTTTGTGCAACCGAAATCATTCGTCCCCAGCGGAGTCGCCAAAAAATGTGTTGATGCCGAAATCAGGTCATAACTAACACACCGCTCGCATGTCTATGTGCGAGAACGTCGACGTTTCTTCAATGTCAGGTTTGGGACAGCACCTAGACAATTCTACCTCGGGAGAGACCCCGTTGGAGGAGGATTGTCTTAGAGATGATTCGGGCTCGATCATGCCAGTCGAATCGCCTTCAAACGTCACCGGAACGAAGGAAGAACAGCAAAATGGAGGTCGAATGAGGGGATTACGATTTGAGAAGTGTAAAATGTAAAGGCAAATAGTTTGATCGATTCGAATAATCTTCAACCGGTTATAAGCCTCTGTTTTATAGAGGTGGTATGGTCTTATTTGGATGATCCTCAACCATAATGACCACATTCCACAAAGAATAACACAGGTATCCTCCTTAGTACTCGTAGACATGTCAAAAAGATCTTGAGCCCAAGTCACAGGATGTAAATTGGGAAGCTTCACATTAGTCAATTTATTAACCTGTTTCCAGAAGAGTATTGCAAAAGTGCATTGTGTAAGGACATGGTAAGTAGATTCGGTAGTGGCACCACAAAACTCACAGTTGCTATTCTGCTCAATGTTTTTTTATGAAGATTTACACGACATGGAATAAAATCATGAAGTATTCGCCACCAGAAAACTCACAGCTTTGGCGGGACACTTAGCTTCCATAGATGTTGCCACGGAGAATTATTAGCAGCATAGGATGTAGAGGCATGTGAATCCTTGTTGTGTCTGTTCTGCACTTCTATCTCTGAAAGCAACCTGTATGCTGAACGTACCGAGTAGTGCCCATGTTTCTCTCATGACCCGAACGTACCGAGTAGTGCCCATGTTTCTCTCGTGACCCGGCCCAAAAATCCTCATATCCACATCCCAGAGGAATACGCTGCACTGCTTCAACATCAGCCGACATGAGATTATGGTTAAGGGCATCGGTATCCTAGGATCTACCATCAACATGGTTCAATTCGCTCACTTTTGTTGCTGTTACAGTGTCAATTCTGCAAATCGGTTTGTTGTCAATTCATCAGGTATCCACCTATCTTCCCAAATGTTTGTGTTTCTGCCATCACCAATACGCTTGATGAGACCTTTAGTAAGAGCTGACGACCTGCCAAAATTGCTTTCCATGTATGGGAGTTCTTTTTCTTTGTAGCTGTCAAGAAGTTTCCATTCGGGAAATATTTTCCCTTTAACACCTGCGCACACAAGGAGTTCGGATTTGACATGATTCTCCAGCCTTGTTTGCCTAACATAGCAAGATTAAAAAGCCTAACATCTCTAAAACCAATTCCTCCACTGCTTTTTGGTGTTGTAATGTCAGCCCATTTCTTCCAATGTATTTTATCAATCTTACCACTCCACCAGTAATTTGAGATAGAACTAACAATTTTTTTGCAAGTGTCAGGAGCGAGGAGAAAACAACTCATTGAGTAGGTAGGGATTGATTGGGCTATTGATTTGATCAATGTCTCTTAAGCAGCAGAGCTCAGAAGTTTCTCCCTCCAGCCACCAATAACATTCTTAATTTTATTTGGAATGTGCTCAAAATGTTTCTTTGTACTTCTTCCAACTGCAGTCGGCAGTCCTAGGTATTTCTCACCTAGCGCTTCAGTGGACATTCTCATGGATAATTTAACCTCTTCATTGCAGTTTGCACTAAAAAAATAGCAGATTTGGCTGAATTAAACATCTGCCTGATCCTTGTTGATATGCCTCTAGTACATTTGAAAGTCTATCTATGTTCCTTGAACTTGTTTGGGGGAATAAAAGACAATCATCAGCGAAGAGAAGGTGTGATAACCATCGTGTGTGGTTGTTAATTCTTATTCCTCTCGAAAGGGACAACGGTCCCTGAAATTTGAGCATTGAGGACAAGCCTTCTTAACAAAGTAGGAACAAATATGGAGAGAGAGAGGGTCTCCTTGTCGAATACCTCGTGAAGGTTTAAAGGTGTCCGATAAAACACCATTAACTCTGATAGAGAAACTCACAGATTCAACACACTTCATTACCAAATTAACCCAACTAGTATTAAAACCTAGCTTAATCATGATCGCTCGCAAGTAGCACCATTCAACTCTATCGTAGGCCTTCGCCATGTCCAATTTAATAGCACAAGCTCCTCGCTTCCCTTTCTTCCTCTTCAGGTAATGTACACATTCATAAGCAACTAAAACATTATCGGTAATCAGTTTGTTTTGGATAAAAGCACTTTGTTCTTCTGAAATGATCTCATTCATAAGCGGTCTTAGTCTATTTGCCAGTACTTTCGAGCAAATCTTATAAAGAACATTGCACAAAGAGATAGGACCAAAGTGAGTTAGATCCTGGGGACTCTAAATTTTTGTTACAAGGACTAATACCGTTGTGTTGACAACTGAAGGCATATCACCCCTATTAAAAAGCCTAGCACTGTGTAATATCTTAGGCCCGAAATACATCTTCAGACCCGCTCGCAAAATAACTGCTTACTATTTTATCCTCGCTTCGCATAAAAAAATTAACTCGAGTTAATTCTGCATTTCAAAGCTAGGTTTTTAAATCGGTCTTGCTCTCAACCAACTACCGAGGTGGTACTAAACAATCGCACTACAGTAGCGCCATGCTACAGTGTCCTGCGGCTGCTGTAACTTGCGTTGCTGGGCTGCTTTTTTGGCACTGAGATTCTACATTCTCTCCTCTTAGAACTCAACATACTCGGTGGCTCTGATACTATTTTATAACATCTCATACTTAAAATACAGCTCGAGACCCATTCGCACGCCATGCAGGTCTCAACTCGCTCGCAGAATAACTGTTTACATTTTCGTTATCGCTTCGCGTAAAATAGTTAATCCGAGTTATTACTGTATTTCAAAGCCGAATTTTTAAATGGGTCTCTCCGCCAACTACCCAACTATAAGGGCGCTACAGTAGCTTCATGCTACAGTGCCGCGCGGCTACAGTACTCGCGTTACTGGCCTCCTTTCTTTGGGCTGGGAGTCTGCACACTGCTGCACATATGTCATTTTTGAGAATATCCCAGTGATGCTGGTAGGAACCTGCGGTGAAACCATCAGGCCCTGGGGCCTTATTAGCCCCCATCATAAAGAGAGCATTCTCAACCTCCTCTGCTGTGAAAGCAGCAGCAAGGTTATCATTCATGGATCTCGAAACCTTAACTGGTACATGTTGCACAACAACGCGAGGTTCTGTATGTTCCTGGGCTTTGAATAAGTTGCCATAGAACTGAGAACACAGATGTTCAATCTGGCTTTGGTCAGTACATAAATTACCCGAGGAATCTTTCAAAGCTTTAATCCTATTTGTCCTTGTTCGTGCTCTAGCTCTGGCATGAAAAAACTCTGTATTACGATCTCCTTCTTTCAGCCATTGTATACGGGAACGCTGATGCTCTATAATTTCTTCTCCGGCCAGGAGTTCTGCAATTCGGTTCCGAATTTCTCCTTCTCTTCTCAACGGGCCAGAGCGCAGTGATCTGGCTCGTAGTTGTTCTAGTTGTCTTCTCAGTTTCCTCAACTCTTTGCGAACTGAGCCAAACTCATCCCGATCCCAGGCAGTCGTTGTCCTTTGAAGTGAAGTAAGACTAGCCTGGATTGAGTGCAGATCACGTCCAGAGGTAAACCAGCTCTGTTTGACCATCACACTGTAATTTTTGTGGCGCCTCCACATGTTTTCATATCTAAAGGGTTTGCCTTCTCCTTTATCTCGGGCAGCTTTCTTTCTTTGTATAACAAGAGCACAATGCTCTGATTCTGTTTGTTTGGACATGAATTACTGATGTGTCACTGAACGAGCTACAGAACAAGCTATCAGCCAAAGCTCTATCAAGTCGAACCTTAATATTATGTGTGCCAGCTTGCTTGTTATCCCAAATATATGGTAAGCCCATATATCCAAGATTGCACCATGTCTCGAAAGCCCTTCATCTTCCATTCCTCTCTTAAGTTTCCTCCAAACTGTTCTGAATGTACGATGTTCTGAATATACGAGCGTTTCACTAAAATCGCCAGCGCAGAGCCATGGAAGATTAGACGATTGTCTCGGCCACGCCGGCCGCCCACTTTGCCGCATCCTGGCCATCTCCACCGGAGCCGAGTGCTCCAATGGAGGTGGCCTTGCTGCGTGCAGCTGGCCTGCCGCCCCCCTCAAAGCCAAAGCGCCCCACGAGTATGCGCCGGCGGTGGTGGATGGCGAGTAGGCGGCGGCGATGCCTGCTAGTGGATATTTGTGTCCAATAAAAACTCTAGGCATTTCGACGGTCGATCCAAGTGTGTATGGGCATTTCAGCGAGGAACACGGATCATGAGCATTCTGACAAGTTCACCACTTATTGTGAGTATAATTCTAAAAAGCTCGTCCCTGAGTAGGCCACCTTCAAGTTCAAGCCAATAGTAAATTTTACTATGTTTTTCCTCTAAAAATGATCGGTTCCGTGAGATTTCTATAAAATGGTATGTTTTAAAGGAGCCCTAAAAAGGTGTGTACATATCTGTTCTTTCAATCAAATTCAAGAAATTTCCAATCAAAAGAAATTCAAGAACTGCCTGAGAAATCTTTCCCCCTAGGGTTTACAAAACTATTCAAAACCGATTGATTTTTACGGTTTTCAATAAAACCAATCCGGTCTAGTTTTTGTTTTAAAAATTTAAAAGAGATAGAAAATTTGAAAAATTTTGAAATACCAAAAACCGGTACAACTGATAAAAAACCGATAAAACCAAAAAATAAACCGGTGAGTTTCAAACTTTGAAACTGAAAATCGATGAAACCAAAAAAATCGAAAAAACCAACTGGTTTACTTATAACAATTCGTTCATATTTTGACATTTCAATTTAGTACGGTTTTTAATCGGTTGTCGTGGAAGGGGCAGTACAATGCTGGCATTAACAATAGTATCACACAGCCACAGCATTAGCATAAGATGGAACAAAGCAAAGAACTCTCATTTCTCTCGAGATCAGAGTCCTATATATATAGGACTCTGATCTCAAAGGAAATGGGAGTGTCGATTATAAAGCAATCAAGTACATACACATTGCCCTCATGGTCTGAATCATAAATATAGTTTCCTACCATTGTATCCCCACCTGCACAGACTGATGCATGATCTATATGATGCCACTTCTGTTTTCTGCCGCATCAAAGCTGCTAGAAAAAAAAATGGATTGGAGCAAAGCAATGCACTCAGTGATCGCAAATTTCTGCTCTACAAAATCTCATCCTTTTTCTCCCTCCTTACAAAAGCAAGGATAGAAGATTTACACGACTCCAGTCCAGCTCACTGGGCCATTTCTCGGCTTTGAAAAGTGCCAGCAAGGTGCTGGGTCCTGCAGCATCTATATTGACCACTTAAAATCTAAATGCATTTGAGCACACTAGATCAAATAAAGGAGCTCAATGCATCGTATGTTACAGTGTTTGTTGGATTATCTGTACATTGATGAAGTTGAGAAACTCTGTATTCTCCACCCTTGCAAGTTTCTGAAAGAGGAGGAATAGCATAACCACCTAGTACTCCTTGAATTACAACCTTATAGGTAGCCTCGGTGAAGTGTAGACCATCCCATGAGATGTACTTCGATGGATCAGGGCACACAAAAGATCCAGGATTTCCACACAATACAGACAGGGAACAGTTATATGGTGCATCACTTCCACAGCACGAGTTTAGAGGGACAGTAAAGCCTGCAACAGAATAAGTCGTTCAACACTAATAGATGAACGTAAGAGGAAAATTGAACGCTGTGCTTATACAGCCTTGTTGGATAAAATGAGTTTCAGTGGCACCATTTGCCTTTTGTATAACCTGAGGACTCAGCTTTGATCAACAGGAATATGACAGAAAAAGGTATCAGTAGACAACTGAATTTCTATATTATTGTGAAATTTACTTTGAAAGGTGTGCACACAACTAAGTGCACCAGTGCATTTAAAGCTCTGTGGCTCTCTACACAACCAGATATCACCAGCTATTTCCTAGTTAGTGGCCCTGTTTGGCACAAAAAATTTCCAGCTTATTCATAGAAATAAGCAGAAGTGTACCAAACAGCAAACTTATTTCACAGCTTATTAGTTCAGCAGCTTCTCATAATGAACTAAAAAGCAACTTATTTTTCAGCTGCTTTTCACCAGCTATGAAAATAAACTGCTTTTTTAGTAAGTTCCAGCTGTGCCAAACAGGGCCAAGTAACCATTGAAGTCTAGAAAAAGTATGATTGTTCAGATTCAGTCATGCATGTATCTAATAAGCACTGATACAGGCTCTAAAACAAGAAAAAAGGGGGACAAATCTTCATTGTGCATAGTTGTTCTCAATTCGAGGATCACTAATGAACTGAAAATAAGTACAGAATATAGCTCAGATTCGATTTAAAGATTCCAAGGCTCATTTAAATCAACTACTCTATATACCTGACCTCCATATAAGCAAAAGCTATGGGTTTTGGAAAAAGCATGCCAATCTGAGAAAAAACTGTTACTGCTCTGGTTGGTCATCTTCAACATTTTTAATATTAGTTTTAATTGATGAAAAGGAGATTTAGAAAACATTCACAAATCACACATGAACATCAGTGAATTTCTGGTAATAGTTACATGACATGTTCTCTTTTTGCACGTCCAAATAATAGTGTGATATTCAAGTATGGGAGGTATGTGGCATAACATCTAGCACTTTGTGAAACTTTGTTAAACTTTTTATCCAGAATTTTTGGAAAATTTCATATGCTTCAACAGTATAAATGATGGGAGCAGAAAATCACTTGTTTTGGGTTTCTATTGCTATTGGCATTTGTACTCACCAAACTTGAGTGGGGCACGGAATATGTTCAATGAAGCACCATAATAATCAGCATAAACGATGGTCACATCAGGGTGAAGTTTCCGAAGCTTCTCCAACTCTTCCTGAATCATCTTATTGTGGTACTCAGTAAACTCGTTTAGCCAGTTAATGCACCCTGTTTGTTGATCATAGTAACCCTCATTTTGGCTTGGAAAGATTGCAAGGTACAGGGGCACACAACCGATTGGAAAATTCCCTGGAACAACTAACTTTTTTGCTCCAAGATTTATAAGATCCTAAACAATGTACAAACTTATTGAGAAAACATACAAAATTTGATAATTACACAAAACAATATTACCTTAAGAAAATGAAGGCATATACAATACCTTGATGGCTGAGCTTATGGCACCAACAACATCAGGAACAATTTCATGCAGCTCATCAAGAGACTTCCCCCTGACAATTAGATGGTTGTAATCATTTCCACCAACCTCTCCCATAAGGAAAAGCGATTTGGACATTAAATCACTATGCTCTGCACAGAAGCACAATTTTAGTGGACGTGGCAATTTGCCCTTCACCAAATTTGATGAAACATGAAGTTGAAGTCCAAATTGAGCACAGCAATGCATATGTCATTATTTGAATCAATGATTCCAGGTAGGTAGAAAGATGGGTTTTTCTTAATTCCTGTGGAAGTCTTATACACAGCAATCATAAATACCACTTAGTTTTTCATTCGAATAACTAAATGAGACATTAATAAATATGAAACCTAATAAACATTCCTTATTTTATTTGAATATTCAGTAAATATCTCAAATTTCAACAGCAAGCTGCGCTACTGATCACACTTCAAATGCACGATAGAGGCTAAAACACAGTCGACTTTGCAGCACCATTTCTACCTGGTGAGCACTACAATAGGCTGTTATCTACTGTTATTTCTAACTAATCTTCTACCAAAACAAAATATAGTGCTTTGTCACAAGTCAAAAAAAAAACGCATGCACTGAACAGTCATGCAGCCATCACTTGGCCAACTAGCCACCACAGACTTGTCCCATGGCTGTCATTACTTAGCTATCCTAAAATTTGCATTTATTACTAAAACTGTAAACAGGTAACAGTTGCACAAAGCCACCAATCACATGTTTTCTTGACATTTATTACTAAACCTGAGAGCAGGTAACAGCTCGAAAAACTACAGACCTAGATCAAACACCTATCTCAAAAGAAAAGCATAGCAAGAATTCAGGAAGGAGCATACCTGACTCTGACGGTGCAACAGATGGCAGCAGCTTCTGGAACCACTGCAGCTGCTCATCAAGGCAATGCGGCGTCCATGTCGGCTCCACACCAAGCTCCCGGAAGAATGAACTGTTGAGGGCAGTAGCCCCACCAACCGCAAAGTTTGCACCATGCTGGAAGTCCCCATCGCCAAGGTACGGTGGCACGAATGGCAGCCCAAATGCTTCCGCTGAGGATATCATGACACCAAACACATGTCACGAAACACAATAGAATGATTAGATACCCAGGACAATAAAGGAAATATAAGAGGGGCAAAAATGGAACAGAAGGCTAGTATTAAAGTGTTGAGCACGTGAGATGTGAATGCCACCAATTCACTGGTAGTTGGAGCTAACCAACTGTGGCTAGTTCAATAATAAGATGATGCTATGACTGCCCTGTGGTTGGGGAAAACTGGGGAAGATAATCAACTTGAGCTCATACACCTGTATCTGATGGGTTAACTGCACCTGGTTGTTCTCCAACCCTCTTTAACACTACCAGTTTCTTTATATATAGGATCACAGGAATATATATATGGTTGCAGATACTTAAAATTGATAAACTCTAGAGCTCAGCATGTTCTTGCATGTGCTCAGAAACAATTCCTTGACCGATATGTCTGTTTCTAAATATGACGAGAAGCACAAGTTGCAACCTCGGTTGACAATTCTCCAAACCTCTTCTAAACGACACGGGGTTGGTGGAAGCAGGCAGGCAAAAATAGGGCCCATACTATATTGCCACCCCACCGCCAGGGGCAGCCTCCTAAAAGGAAACTCGGCAACGAGCCTGTTAGCTGAAAAAAAGAAATCAAACGCGCAGCGACTCCGCTGTCATCATACCGTGAACAGGTATGCCGAAAGCGTACAGGCAGCACAGAAATCAATCGACAATCTAACTACGCGGCGTCAGGAGCAAGAAATACACCGTTCGTCGCCCTTCAATCCACGGTACATTGATTTTCGATTCGGACCAGAGCCAAGAAATCTCGGCCCCATTCCGTCCTTCAAACAAGGGGGAGATAGCACCCGACAGCGAAGGAAAAAATACGTAGGGTAGATGATAATAAAACTAGAGACGAAAGGAGAGAAAAACGGAAAGGTTGAGAGGTTACCGAAGAAGTCGAGCAGGTTCCGTCCGTCGGAGTATCGGCCGGAGGGGCGGCCGAAGAAGGTCTGTCCGTAGGGGAGGTGCCGCGCGGGGTCCGGGAAGTCCTCGGGCACGGACAGCAGGAAGTTGCCGGTGTCCGTGAGCGAGTCCCCGAAGCTGAAAACCCTGTCGAAGCACACGCTCCCTCCCCCTTCCGCCGCCGCCGCCACGAACGCCACCGCCACCGCCATCAACACGAGGAGGGGCTCCCGCGCGGATGCCATGACCCGGGAGAAGACGCCGCGCCGATCCGGGAAAGCAGGGGACGAGACCTACTAGACGAGGAGGAGACGGGGGAGGAGTGCCGGGAAGGGGACGACTACGGGCAGGTCGGCCGCTGACATGGGGGGGGGGGGGGGGGGGGGGGGGGGGGGGGGGGGGGGGGGGGGGGGGGGGGGGGGGGGGGGGGGGGGGGGGGGGGGGGGGGGGGGGGGGGGGGGGGGGGGGGGGGGGGGGGGGGGGGGGCGGGGAAGACGAGGAGGAGGAAGGGGGGCTCGCGGTTTTAAATGGGGCGAACGGATCCACACGCGCCCGTTTGCAGTTTGCTCCTCCGACGTGGTCAAAAAACCATTTTCCGTTCCCCGTTTCGTCCTTTTTCTTTTTAGAGCAATAAATACTTAAATAACGGGGTGAATTTGGACGGTTTAGCTTATTTGTTTAAAAGCGTTTTCTGTTTCCCTGGCGGGCCCACGCTGAAGTCCTCTTGTGTGGCCGCTAGCGGTTGGGTCGCTGACCGGCCTGCGGGCCGCCGCGCGTTCCGTCGTGGGTCGCCCTATCCCTTTTGAGGCATTTAGAGTGTGTTTGTCAGGTTTATTTTAATCGATTTATACTATTATTTATATATTGTAGAGATAATAAAAATATTATTTATATAAAATATTTTTACTCGAGTTGAACAAACCATATTTTTAGAGCATTTTTTATTTATAATATTATAGCTATTATAGATACAGTACGATAAGTAAAAGCCGTCATAAACTATATCAAACAGGCTCTTACACTTCTCCAGCGTCAACCTCCGCCGCCGGCTGATCGGAGCCCTCCGCAGGGTTTAGATCACTAGTAAGAATTTATTATTATTATTATTAATTTTAAATTACTACTCTATCTGTTCTCAATTACTTGTTATATTAGAGCTTTCAAGTTTTCTCAATTTACTTGTCATTCTCGCTTTCTAACACAATTTTTTCTATTACTAATACATTTCTATCTCTTTTTTTTTTATTTTTAATACATCTCATCTTTTTTGCCCCTCTTATTTCTTATGAAAATCGGGACAGAGGGAGTACCATAAAATGATGTGTTCACATGTAAATTACAACTGTCAAAGTGATTGACAGTACTGCATATAATTCAGCATAAGAGCAAACAAGACAAATCATGCAAAGTTTGTGCATAGTAAAACTTATTTAATTTTGACTAATAATATCTTCATAATTAAATAATTTTAATATACAGATTTAAATGAAAGTTTGTTTCACCATGAAACTAGGGACATAATTTATGTATGTAAAAATATTATATATTTTTTATTATTAATAATCAAAATAAAAAATGACTTTAAATAAATCTAGAAAAGCTTATATTTTGGAACCGAGTTAGTATTATAAACAGTACTTTCTTCGTCTCAAATTATAAGTCATTCTATTTTTAAATTATAAGTCATTCTCACTTCTCGAGACATATTTTTCTTTTCTTAATATATCTTCACTCTATCTCTCTCCTCCTCATTTTCACATTTTCAAAACATCTCACTTTTTTACTTTTCTTAATTCTCGTGTCCAACTCCAAAACGACTTATAAATCTATTAAACCACTTATAAATCTATTGACTTTTAATACCAACTTTGACTATTTGTTTTATTAAAAAAATTTGATAAATATCATCTATTTTACTATAATTTGATTTATTATTAGAATTATTTGAATCACAACTTAAAATTTTACATATTTAAAAATTTTTTTAATAAAATAAATGATTGATAGTAAAGAACGATATAATTTAAGAACGGAGACAGTTCTTGTTAACGGACGGCAAGAGAGTGGATATGGAAATTCTTGGTGCCTGCCGTTCTAATCGATGTCATTTTTGGCCAGCGGGTCCCCCTAACCTCTCAACCGGTCTAATAATGCGCCAAAACAGAAAAGATGGCCAAGGCATTGCATCTTACGATCCGGGACTTGTGGTTAGTAACTGAATCTATTGTGATTTATGCAGGTAAAAATTACTCTCTCAACTGAAGTTATATTAAATGGTTTTAAGAAGAGTCTTTTTTATTTTTTAAGAAAGAAGTCAGAAGTGAGGTTAGGAGCTACAAAACACGAAAAGATGGTTTTTTCTGGCTACTTCATTGATGTGGTATTTTATACGTTATCTACTTTTATAAAATAGAAGAACTAATAGAAAAAACCACACTAGCTAAAGCCATAAAAGCTTCTTTTTCAAAGAAACAAAGTTGAAGCCGTTTTTGGAGAAGATATAACTCCACCAAAGAGGACTTAAATATCTTATTCAAAATTTTGTTAAAATACTATTTATTTTATTGTAAGATGTTTGATTATTAAAAAGTAAGTATGCTTTTTTATTTTAATATTTTTGTAAGTTTTTAAATAAGATGAATGGTCAACCATTAATTTTTCAAAAGTAAAAAGAATCATTTATTTTCAACTTGTTTGTATAAACGACCCCCCCCCCCCCCGGGTGATGTGCCGTGAAGATTACAAGTACCTGTCCCAGAACTATCGGTGGCCATCAAAACGAAACGGACACCTTTCGATCAGAAACGAATGGTGAGCGTCGAACGTAATCGTCACTACTGACCTTCTACACCGTGAGACAATGACCTTGGATATTTGGGTTAAAAAATGAGTGATTATTTCTTCTCTAGCACTCTCTTCATTATGTGGTGCACTCCCGTCGATCAGCACGTACGTCTAGCTATTACCAGGGCACCTGTTTGTAGCCATCGGTTTGGACTCACGCACAGAAGGCTGATGCTTGCTTCTCAGTCCATCTAAAAGTCCTTGGTCAAAAGAGTACAACGGCGCCCGGAGGAGGGAGGTGTCGTCGCCGATGACGCGAGCAGCGGAACCATGTCGCCGTGCTACGACTTTCTGGGAGACGCACATGGTAAACAAGACCCCTTATCCATTCCTAGGTGATGCACATGCACTGGATACGACCACGTAACCCTGGTATGAGTACGGTGCAGGCACAGGCACCGTCACACGGAGTACAGGCGTACAGCAAAAGCTTGAACAATGGAGACGGTACCGTGTGGCGGAGTATCCCGTGCAGGGGCATCATCACAGGCGGGTGGTCGTCAGGAGGTTGCGGGACGTACGCTCGGACGGGCGGGTGGCGGCTGCGCTTAATATTCCACGCCGCGAATCTCTTGGACGGCGGCGTCGAGAGAGGGACCGCGACCACCGTGAACAGAGGTAGGAGTAGGACAGCCGGGCGGGCCTCCCGATGCCAGAGCCGGGCGAATAGGAGGAAGGACGCGGCGCCGGGGCTCGTTCGCGCGACTGATCGATTGGGCAGCCCCGGTGGCCCCGCGCCACAGCGAGCGGGTGAGGAGTGCGGACCACCGCCGTCGCCGTCGGATGGCACCCGTCGGGACCCGGGGCGACAGGAACGGCCCGGACACGACGGGCACAGGCGCCGCGAGCAAAATCTCTCGGCAATCAGGCGCGCTTGCGTGAGGAAGAAAAGAAAAAGAAGCAAAGCGCGAGTGCGAGCGGCCAACCCACCACCATCTGATCTGATGGATGGATCCCCCCGCGCCCACGCGGAGTGCGGTGGTGTAGGTCCTGTCGTCGACTTGCCGGAAGGTACACCATGATCCCGACCGGAGCCTGTGAACAAGGAGCCCTACGAGCCCGTCCGTCCCTACCCGAGCCGTTGACTCCGGTACAGACGTCACGTTCGCCGCGGATTCCCGTCATCATTGCGGCGGCTCCGTCCCCCATGATGAACGCGAGCACCTGCACCGTTCGGCGCTGGCCGTTCCTTTTCCGTAAGCGTCGCGGTGTGCGGCCGGTGGTACCACGCGCCAGTGGATGCGGATGGAACAGAAGGGCGGACCACGGCCACGAGCCGGCGACCGGCACTGCCCGGGTGACGCGGATTTTCACAGAACGTCCGCTCGGAGAGAACCACCAGCAAGCGTGTGGAGTCCAACGGGACACGGAGAGGGGATAGATAGGCTATCTAGTACTAGGACAAGCCGTTGTGCGGTGTGCCCACAGCACAAGTG
>BCLH01002729.1:0-42130 GCA_001602315.1 Zoysia pacifica
CGGAGAGACGACCGTGGGTATAGTCTGAGCGGGCTCCACCGCGGCCGCCTCGGCCGCACGAGGTGGCGAGTCCACAGGACTCCCGGAGCTGACAACCACTGCCCCCAAGGGATCGGTCTTCGTCCTCTTCGCGGCCGATCCCTGCTCCTGCTCTTCGGAGGAGCTCAGACCCTCGAAGGGATCCGATCCCTCGGCAATGGCGGCGGCGGCCGCCTCTGCCAAGGCGACCAAGCTTTGGCTCGTCGACGAGCCTCCCTCGGCCTTCGAGCCACGAGGCGACGTCACCGCCGGCTTCCCGGGCGAGACGGCGGTTCCTGCGCCCCTGGACAGATAGTCCAGGAAGCCCGCCTTCGCCTTCCGCTTCCTGACGGTTCTCCTCGGCTTCGGCGCCGCCGCAGGGTCGGGTTCGGCCCTTCGCTGGGTCGGCAACACGGCGGAGCTGGTCTCAACCCCGCTGGCGATGATAGCGACCGGCGGACCCTGAATGACACCAAAGTCAGCTTCCGGGGACATATCACGACCAAAGCAAAAGGGCTACACTTACCAACTGGCGATGGTCTCTGTCGAGGGGACGCGGCCCCCCATTAAGGCCGTCCTCGGCGTCCTTGAAGACGGCCGAGGTCCGGGCCAGAACCCCCTTGTCAGAGAGAGGCCGGCCGCGGACTTCGCATATCTCGTCGTCCGACCCCTCGTATTCCCCGATGCTGTGCACCCGACGGCGCAGCGGCATGATCCGTCGACGCAGAGCGACGTCAAAGACCATCGTCCCGGTTAGCCCTTGGTCTCAGAGGCGCCGAATGGCCTCCAGGTGAGGTCGGATCATCTCGACCTCGGCCGCCGAGAGCTTCGACTTGACGTGACAATTACATCAACGGGACGGTTGCCAGAGCACGTCTGGCAGGCGGCGTGACGCGGGCATGCGAACCGCCGCATCTACAACACCGTCTGATCGAGAATTCAAATCAACCGCTCGGATCGACCGGCGGTTCAAATTCCCGGACGGCCCGATTGCCCTCCGCGTGGAGGCGCGGGAGCCGTCTGATCCCCGTAACCGCAACGGCGGGTTCAAACACGGGGAGGCGACCGAACGAAACCCCCCGCACTTGGCTGGCCGACAGCCAAGGCCGCCGGAGGGCCGAACCACACGTTCAGGCGCTGATCACGGCTAAGCCTAGGCGCGACGCTGATCACGGGCAGGAACCGCATCGAACCAGTCCGACCTAGGCGTCTCACTGAACGAAAGACCGAGAACGACCTCGGCCCGACCTCTAAGGTCGGAACGATGCGTGCACGCAGAACGAAACCCCTTGCGATCAACCAATTGGCAGCCGAGGCCACCAGGCCAAGCCAAACGATCGGACGTTGATCATGACCTCAGTCTAGGCGCGTCGCCGACCACGGACCGCGCCTCGAATCCAGCTCTCCAGACGCCCTACCAAGCGTAAGGACCAGGATCGACCTCGGTTCGACCATAGCCACCGGCACGATGCCTGGCCAATTCCTCGGGTCGCTCTGGGACCGGGTGACGACCCGGCGGAGCGGTTCCGATAAGATCAACCGCCAACGGAAGGTGGTCCGCATAACGATCCAGCCCACGACCGACCTTTTGGATCGCCCGAGGGCTCGGGGGCTACGCCCTATGGGCGCGCTCGTGCGCCCCCATAGGAACTTGAACTTTCGGAACGACCCAGCCCACGACCGACCTTTTGGATCGCTCGAGGGCTCGGGGGCTACGCCCACTACGCCCTATGGGCGTGCTCGCGCGCACCCATAGGAACTTGACGAACTTTCGGAACGACCAGCCCAACGCCGCCTCAGTCAAAAACCTCGAAGCGGCATCAGGCTCGGGGGCTACTGTCGGGATCACGTGCTCCGGGTACCTAACAGATCGCTCTAACGTGAGAAAATCGGGGGTCGGATGACACGGGCTCTGACCCCTCCGCGACGACCTACGACGGCTATCTCATGGCCGCGCAAGGGCGCGAAGACCCCGAGCGCTGAGGATCAACACCCGGGAGCGACCCCCAGGAGGCAGGTACCGCGTTATGGTACATTTACTCCGAGAACCAGCTGCCATCCGTCCCGACGAGACAGGACGAGATTCACCACGGTGACACTCCAGCAGAAAGCTGCGACGACTGCCAGACACGATGGGACAGCACTGTAGCTAGCACAGTAGCGCCGGACAGGTACCACGGTACCCGTCGACGGGCCCGACGCGACGGGTCATGACTGCGCCTGGACAGAACGAAGTGATGTCGACAACGATGGAAGGGTCCACCTGTCGACGAGACGGCAGGATCGCGTAGGACCAATTGCATGTAACCTCAGGGCTCTCCTTATATAAAAGAAGGCCCGGAGAGCGATAGAGAAGGAGGTGGAACACCACACCAAGCACACTCCGATTTTCCCACACCCAGAGTCCTCCTGCGAAGAGAAGCCCCCGTCTTGTAACATTGTCCTTAAGATAATCCGCTCCCTGGACGTAAGGTATTACACCACTCGGGTAGCTCGAACCAGGCGAAAAACCTCTTTGAGTCCATCTCAGACTAGGTCATATCGAATCCGAAGACATACCATCCTTTACGATCGTATCTTTACTGTGTCGGTGGTCAGAACGCCGACAAAATCATTCTAACAGGATTGATTTTTTTGCATATCTCGCGTTTGGAATTTAGGATAATGAGAATTGGGATTGAAATTTGAGAACATTTAGAAGAATCTAGATCACTTATTCACTCATCTTATTAAATCTCAACCTTTAATTTATTTTTCATTTCTAAACTCATCCATCAAATCCTATTTGCCAAACGGCACGTGAGACATTTTTCATGGATAATTTTATCAAGTCAGGAATAAAATTTATCTCATAGCATTATTTCCCTATTTTCACGATCTGAAATCAAAACAGATCTCCTATCTTATGGAATGAATTCGGTTGGGGTTAAAGAGATTTTAAATGTAATAGAGAAATAAAATTAGAATTGTCTAGAAAGGATTAAGTGACATTTAATTGATACATACCTTAAGGCCTCGTTCGTTTACATGTGGTCCGGCTTGGGAACGGCGTGGGACGGCCTGCAATGACGCGGCCTGGAACCAAAACACGACCCGACTGAAATAGTTGTTCGTTTAAGCCCAGTCCGATATAAATCCCACCCATTAGCACACATTACCGGCCCGTATTGAAACCATGTCTATCCCCCGTTGGAACGAAATCCACGATGACGGCAAAAGACCTAGCGAGTGGTGGCGGCTACGGGGAAAAGAGGCGAGCGGCGCGACTGGCGGCGACGACGACGACGCAATATTCCCTCCATCGGCGTCCATCCTCGATGGTTGCTGGCTTCTCTCTGGTAAGAACTTGACCCTCATCGGCTTCTCTCCCATCCTCCTCATCGATTTGCTACGGCTGCCGCAAGGCTGCGCACGGGCCATCGAGCCTGCACGACGCGCTTCCAGTCGACGCTGACCCAGATCTGCTCGTCTGGGTGTTGCTTTAGTTTAGCCGTCGGGAAGAATCTGCCCTCCTCCGACGACGATTTCTCGCATGTGCGCGTGCCTTTTGATTAAAGAATCCGGGTGTGAGTGACAGGTCGTGCTGCCTCCGCTGCAGCTTCCTTGCCAGACCCTATCTTCAACGAGACAATGCTCCTCGAACAACCGGTTCTGTGCCGCGTAATGCCCAACTCTGAATCTGTGCGACTGTTCTGCTAGGGTACTCTGATCTAATCCATACAGCAACAGCGATATGAAGTTGTTTGTAGTACTAGTCAGCAGACTAAGCTGCGACCACAATGAAGAGTACGCATTTGAATACTGATACTGTTTTTTTGCAGAAAGTATCTTTTTCTAGCATGGCCAATTAGAGTTGCAGTATGTTAACAAACCCAAAACTTCTCACAGGGTTCCTCTCGGTAATGGTCATGGCTGACTACTTTTCTTTACATCTAGAACTACATGTGCGTCATGTATTATCTCTGTTTGTAGTCAGTGTTTGTTTGTAGTTTGCCATCCCTCATGCACTCATCACGTTTGTTAGCTAGAGTTGTGGTGCATAGTTTTTCTTTCTTGTAAGTTCTTTCTTCAGGAACATACATGTATGTATATATGTTTTGTTACTGGAACAATAAAAAAACAGAAGAAAAGAAAAGGAATATAAAGCCATCCATGTGTTGTGTTTATGCCAATTCTTGATAAAGGATTATACAATTTAATTACAAGTATTTTGGTTGTGTTTGTGCCAATTCCTGATAAAAGATTATACAGTGTTATCTTTTCAGTTAATTTTTTTTAATACAAGTATACCACCCTTGTAGATCCTTCCAGCGGTTGTTCGAGTTGGAGAAGACGAGCTTCCTCCATTTTGGGATCCTATACCTACTCCAAAATGTATAGTCATATTTTGGTTTCATGTCTCAGAATGCTTCAAGCCACGTTCTGAGAATCAAGGATATTCAGCTCATTTCTAAGTTCACAAAAGCGTCTCTCCTCTAGAGGTTTGGTGAATATGTCGGCTAGTTGCTTTTGTGTGGATACATAGTAAATTAATATGTCTATTTTGATAGAGTGATCTCTTAGAAACTAGTATCGAATGTCTGTGTGTTTGATGCGAGTGTGCTCACATGGATTGTGAGCAAGTTTTATGACGCTTTCATTGTCACATAGGAGTGGAATACGGTTCAAAGTGTACTAGAATCATTTAGAGTTTGCTGTATTCATAGAAGTTGATCACAACAACTACCGGCTGCGATATATTTCGCTTCGGTTGTGTAAAGGGTAACGGAATTTTGTTTCTTAGATGACCAAGACAATAGAGATTTTTCTAAAAACTGGCAAATCTTCGATGTGCTTTTACAGTCCAATTTGCATCCGGTATAATTCGCATCGGAATACCCAATGAGATTGAATTTTGAGTCTTTGAGGTACTATAGTCTTAAGTTTGGTGTATGAATTAAATATTTCAAAATTCTCGTCACGGCCACTAATTGATATTTTTTCGGATCGGATTGAAATCTTGCACACATACACACTAAGCATAATATTTGACCTAGATACACATAAGTAAAGGAGGGATCTAATAATAGAGTGATATACCTTTTAATCGACGACTTTGTCTTTTTTTTTTTAATCAAGATGGCCATTAGTAGGCATGGGAGTCTTCATTGGTTTTGCATTTGTCATGTAAAACCTATTGATCATGTCTTGAGCACACTTTGTTTGGCAAATAAAAGTTTCTCTTAATTGCTTCACTTGAAATACTAGAAAAAAATGTTAGTTCTCTCATCATAAACATCTCAAACCGTTTGGTCATAAGCTTGTTAAACTCATCAAAAAAGATTTGTTAGTAAAATCAAATATAATGTCATCGATATATATTTGACACACAAAGATATCATAAGGAATTTTCTTGATGAGGAAGTCTCTCAAGCACTCATACCATGCCTTTGGTGTTTGCTTTAACTCGTAGAGAGCTTTGTGAAGCTTGTACACGTGATTCGAGTACTTTTGATCTTCAAAACCTGTTGGTTGCTCAACGTATACTTTTTTTTTATTAGACCGTTGAGGAATGTGCTTTTCACATCTATTTGAAACAGCTTGAAACCATAGTGAGTAGCAAAGCCAAGCAATATTTGAATTGACTCAAGTCTAGCTATAAGGGCATAAGTTTCATCGAAATCTAAATCTTTGACTCGAGAGTATCTTTTGGCCACCAATCTTGCCTTGTTTTTTTTCACAATGCCGTCCTCATTTTGTTTGTTGCGGAAGACTCAATTGGTTCCAACAATGTTTTGCTTGAGTTGTTTCATAAAAGTCCAAACCTTATTTTTTATGAAGTTATTGAGTTCTTTTTGCATAGTCATTATCCAGTTCAAATTATTTAGTGCTTCTTCCATTTTAAGAGGCTCAAGACAAAAAACAAACTAGTAATGCTTACAAAATTTAGCTAATGATTACCCTTTTGTCAATGTCACCAAGTATTTGCTAGACGGGGTGATCTCGTTGCATAGTTTTGTGTACTCGTGTATGTTGCACTTGTTGACTCGTCTTTTCACTGTCCTCTTCAACTTCAATGTGTTGATCATGAATTGGAAGCTTGTCACTTTGATACTCTTCATCATTGACTACTTGTGATACTTCATCACTTGATTCGTCATTTTTTGTCATGCCATGTTTCTCTTGATTTGTACATGTAGATGACTTTTGATTTTCCTATGGCTTAGATCTCACCAAGTGTCATCCTCTTGATTGCCACGGTCAGAGCTTCTTTATAATCTGTAATTTCATTAACAACTTGTCTCTTTTGGGAGCCATTAGATTCATCAAACGTCACGTTACGTGCTATTTAAACGCAATCACATTGGTTTTGTTTAATACACGATAGGCGTGAGCATTTGATCTATAACTAAGCAAGAACCCTTTATCAACTTTAGGTGAGAACTTATAGGATTTGGATTTCTTGTTTAGCATATAATATTTGCTCAACTTTAAGTGAGAACTTAGAGAATTTGGGTTTCTTGTTTAGCATATAATATTTGCTTCTAAATACTCGAAAGTATGAAATATTAGGCTTGTTTAGGTGAGAAGCTCATAAGGAGTTTTCTTTAAGAGTCGATGTAGATACAAGTGGTTGCTTGCATGACATGCGGTGTTGACAGCTTCATCTCAAAAATGATCGGACGTCTTATACTCATCTAGCATTGTCTTTGTCATCTCAATGAGTGTTCGATTCTTTCTTTCAACAACCCTATTTTGTTGAGGGGAGTAGGATGCTGAAAATTCATGTTTGATCTCTTCTTCATCAAGATATTCTTTCACTTGTGTATTCTTGAACTTAGTACCGTTGTCACTTCTTATCTTCTTGATCTTCACTTCATACTCATTTTTGGACTTTTCTTAAAAATGTTTTAAGCACATTCTTTGTTTCACCTTTATCATAGAAAAAGAATACCCAAGTGAAACAAGAAAAATCATCAACAATAACAAGACTATATTTGTTACCGTCAATGCTAATGTATGCCATGAGGCCAAATAAGTACATATGTAGCATACCTAACGGTCTTGTAGTCGTTATTATGTTATTGGATGGATGGTTTACTCCTACTTGTTTTTTGCCTTGGCATTCACTGCAAATTTTATCTTTCTCAAAGCAAACATCTGTTAGTTCTATAATGTGACCCTCATTTAGAGTTTATAAAGGTTCCTCATACCAACATGGGTTAGGCGACGATGTCACAACCAATCCATTATTGACTTGACAATAAGACATGTATCCGAGACTACTTCATTAGTAGAACTCATTGTTGACTTGCAACAACACACGTATGCGAGACTACTTCATTAGTACAGAAATTTACTAAATAAAGCTTTCCTTTCAAGTAGCATTTAAATGTCACAGTACAACTTCCTCTTTTGTAGACGGTCACATCATAATTGGTAAACAAATAATTGTTACCCATCTCATACAATTGTGACATGGATAACAAGTTTTAGCTCAACGATTCAACCAAAGGAACATTCGTAATGGATATGTCATTGGAAATAGCAATTTTTTTAAAACTAATTACCTTTTCCTTTTTGTCATTTCTGAAGTTAACACCGTCATCTTAAGCCTTGTCCTCTTCACTAGATGAGAACATCTTCTTCTTTCTGGTCATATGATTGGCGCATCTACTGTCAATCACTCAAGTTCTTCCATCGGAGGAGTATTCCTACAAAACAGATTATGCTTTGTTTTTGTTACCCAAATTTGTTTGGGTCCTTTCACGTTAGTAACAAGAGATTTTGGCACTCACACACAAGACTTGGTGTTCTTGTGGCGTGGCCCAACATATGTAGCAATAACTCTATCAAAAATATTTTTTGTTAGCAAATAAGAAGAATCAAAATCATGAAAAAGTTTAGCACAAAGAAAAGCATTAGAGTTCTTTTAAGGTGTTGAAGATGCTTCATTCTTTGCTTTGTAGCTTCCTCCTTGGGTGAACTTCACGAACTCCTTGTCGTTTTTGTTTTTCCTTACATTGTGACTCTTACCTTTTTCATATCTAATTCCATTCTTGACATGTGAGCATCTAATGTTTATGTACGCTTCTTTTGCGTATTTGGCCTTTTCTTCCTCAATGGAGATCTTGTTTTGTTAAGCTTGTGTATTGAGAGTCTTTACTTGTTCTTAAAGTTGCACGATGATTTTCTCATTCTCAATGAATTTTTCAATCTTCACATCTTTGCATTTATCACAAATAACAGGCAAAGGGGGCAAGATGCTTTTTTCAAGAAAGATGCTTCTCTTTTAAGTTTGCTAACTTGCACTTTAAGAGAAGAGTAGAATTTTTCTAACATGTTAAACTCCTCTTAAAGTGCATCATTAGCGAATCTAAAGGTTTTTTTTTCATCATTAACTTCAGCCAAAGCTTTGGTTAATTTATCTACTTTCTTCCTCTCAAGAGTTAGGATATTCTCGAGATCAAGGTTTTTCTTCTTCTCAAGAATAAGCAAGTCTTCTTGCTTCTTAAAAATATCCTTTTGTCTCTCAATTTTATCTATTGTTTTTCAAGTATAGTCATTAGTTCAAGCAAGTTAGGCACATCATCATCATCATTATCTTCTCAAGTTTAGATTTCAATACCTTTAACCTTTTTGTCATGAGACAAGTGGGTGCAGCTTCTTCATCACTCAAGCTTTCAAAGAGAGAGGTGTTGGTTGGAGTGACGCCTATCGTCAATGTAGCAATTCCTTCTTCATTGGAGTCGGAGTTCTATTCTTGTCGTATGTGGGCTTGTTTGTTGTACTTTTTGCTCTTACCCTTCTTGTACTCTTTATCACACTTCTTCTTCTTCTCGTCCTTGTTTTTGACGTTGAGACACTCTGCAATAAAATGACCTTCCTCTCCACATTCATAGCAAGTTCTCTTAAATTTTCTATTTTTACCTTTGCTGCAGCTCTTTTTGTGGAAGCCGCCTTTTTTCACGAACTTCTTGAACTTCTTCATTAGCAGTGCGAACTCTTCATCATCGCTTTTTTCTTCGCTTGAGCTTTGAATGTACATCCTTTTCCCTTTGGCTTTGAGGGCTATCCTCTTTTCTTCGAAAGTGGTGTTGCTAATTAAGGAGTTGACCCTTCTTGTCTCTTCATTTTGATCTTGTTGTACAAGAAGTCGCCCGAGCACCTCATTCGTGGTGAAGTTTTTGAAGTTTTCTTTTTTCCTAATAAGAGTACATAAATATGAGTTCCAAAGTTGAAGGGCTTGAAGTAACCTTTTGTTGATTTCGATGTCTTCAAGCTTCACTTCTAGTGCTTTTCTCTTGTTCATGATCTCAATGAGAAGATCGTGAACTTCTTGAGTTCCTTGATTCTTCTTCTTAATGAACAAGTTGTATTGTGCTCTTAGAAGATCTTCTCTTTCTTCTTTGACGGTGTTCGTTCTTTCATGGATGATCTCAAGCTTTTTCTAAATCTTGTGGGTATTTTTTATCCCCATCACTTTAGTGTACTTATTTTGGCTTAGCGCCGAAATGATCATAGAGTCGGCTTGAGCGTTGCAGTACAATTGACTTCATCTTTTTGAGTAGGATTTTTTTCATCCTCAAAAGTGAAGCCTTTCTCCACAATCTTCATGATTTGTGGCCCCATCGACTCGAGATAGGTGATCATCCAAAACTTTCAGTGCTCGTAGAAGGTTTCATCAAAGATGAGAATCTTCTCCGAGGCTTGTTCAATCTTCAGCTCATTCTTCAGCTCGTTGTACTCGAATTGGACGTTGATGTATTTGCTTGCTTGCGGACGAATAAAATGCTTAGATTGTTTGTTAGAATTCATCTCAAAATCCACAAAGAATGCTAGATGCACTTTTACACCTCCAACAAAGGGCTTCGGCTTAAGAAAGCTGAAGCAAAAAAATAAAATATGATTACAAGACCCGCCACACCGTGCATGTTGTGGAGCATGATTCGGATAGCTTCGATAATGATTCCAATAACATTTTGACTGCTGAGTTCGTTTGGCCATCTAAGACCAAATTGCTTGCTTGTGATTCGCTCAAACCGGTTCCTAAGAATCGAAAAGACGATATGAAATACACCTTTGATGTAGCTAAATGCAAAAAAAATATTTGATGAGTTACATAAAGGTGGGTACATTAAGATTACATACACTTTACCTTTGGCGGATGAGATTAAGCGTATAGCGTATTGTAAATGGCATAACTCTTGTTCACATGCTACTAATGACTGCAATGTTTTTCATCGATAGGTCCAATCAGCGCTTAATGAGAGACGGTCGAGTTTTAAAGAGATGCAGATCGACGAGCACCTATTCCCCGTCAACACTATAGAGCTCAATCTCAAGGTATTGATTCAACCTCATCAAGCCGATACCACCAAAGGGAAGAATTTGATCATCAGAGAGGAGATGCCTATTTCTCCGAGTAAGAAAGGGGCCTCTAGGAAGTTGGTGCTCGAAAAGTCCTCTGATGATCAAGAGTCTCTCAAAGTCACCATCCAAGGCTCGAGACCTTGGGGGTAAGTTTCACAGCCTAAGATGGTAAAGCCGAAGAACCTCGAGGTGAGAAAGTGGAAAGTGAACCAAGGCAAAGCTATGGACAGAAAGATGGGGCCCAAAAGCGTCTTCGATCGTCTTATGGCAAAGAACAAGAACCAAAATACCGATTTGAACAATCGATCTATAAAGTGGTCAAGGTCGTCACCAAAGGGAAGCAGCCTACTAGGAAGGAGGTGAGGCAAACCATAGATGTCCGAGAGCCTCCTCCTCCACATGGATTCGGAGTGCCACCTCTTTGGTTCCATCCTATGCCTTGCCCACTTTTTCTGGTGTGACTTTCATACGTGGAGCCGTGGATACCGGTGCCACCGATGCCCCTGCCACAGATGCCCACTCCACTGATGCCATACCCACCATTTCATCCGAGATAGAACGGACCAAGGGGAGATGTCTTCACAATGCTCTTTGGCTTTATTTTGAATCGGACGGAGTCTCGACCGATCAAAGTTTAAAGAGGGGGCTCCACCACCGCGCCCAAATAGGAGTGACGTCCAAAGCAAGGTAATGAACTTGCCTCTTCTACTTTTGTTCATCAAGAGGGCGCATCCAGAGGTGTCGTAAAAATCGGCACAACCAATGTCAAAATCGGAGTCTTCACGGGACCAATCAATTTGGGTGATCCGGTCGAAAAGGCCTTCTATGATCATAAAGATAGCAGCAGCAAGAGCTCCTCCAAGTGCACGCAACAGATGTGGTGTTCGCTTGGCTTGACTCACACTCAAAAGAGGAAGCTCCAAAGTCTGCGCCTCCAGAAAATTCGAGAGGAGGAGGCGGAAAAGAAGAGGGATGCAGTCTTCAACGAGATCAAGCCGATGGTCCCTCAAAGTAAGCATTAGAGAGTTAAAGAGCCTGAAGCTCCCGCTCCACCGGTGACGGAGGAAGCAGTGGTTACTCCGAAGACACTTGGACTGACCGACGACGTACTTGGAGAGGACGCTGCAACGCCTTCGCTCAAGGAAGACATTGATATGTCTGAGTTCAACGACGATGACCTCTTGGACTACGAGCCTACACCACCTCGAAAAGGTATGGACATTAACACCATTCGTTTATCCCTTTCCAATTATTCGCTTGTAGAGGAAAAGAGGTCATAGCACAATTCGACTTTGGGCCGAAAAGTGCTATCTTTGAGATGCCTGAGGACTTGAAGAACCATTTGAAACCCCTCTGTGTAAGAGGTCATATCAATGGCACGTCGATTTCTCGCATGTTTTTAGATGGCGGTGCGATTGTTAATCTAATGCCATATTCTTAGTTTAAAAAGCTAGGTAAGGCCGTTGACGAGCTCATCTGGACCAACATGACTTTGAATGGTGTGTGAGGAGGAGAGCCTATCGAGGCTAAGAGGGTCGCTTCTATTGAGCTCACCATTGGGAGCAAGACCATGGCTACCGCTTTCTTTGTTGCTGATGTGTGCGATAGTTATAGCTTGATCTTAGGGCGTGATTGGATTCATATCAATAGATGTGTCCATCTACATTGCATCAATTTTTGATACAATGGGTTGGTGATGATGTAGAGGTTGTTCATGTGGATGCATCAGCTTATGTCGCCATGGCTGAATCATTTTCTTTGCCGCATGACACCGTCAAGTGCTTGACTGATTTAGACTTGACAGATTATGATTTTTTTAGTGTAATTAGAGATGGTTTTGTACCCGTCAATGTAAAAGCCGATAAAAAATCGGCTCAACCATATAATGTGAGTTAATAGAGTCTAATCTTGATTGGTTGCAAAAGAGAGTGAAACACTATCGGTCCAACACGAACGATATGTGCGAAGCTATAGAGGAAATAGAAGACATCGATAAGTTAGGATAAGGATTTACATCGGTCGACCCTCTTGAGAAGATGAATCTTGGTAGCGATGATGATCTTAGACCAACTTTTATGTACTAAAATTTGAAAGCCAATTACAAGGTGAAGTTGATCGGTTTATTAAAAGAATACGTGGACTATTTTGTATGGTCTTATAATGAAATGCCTGGCTTGAATCGCGATTTGAGCATCGGCTTCTAATAAAATCTAGTTTTAGACCTTTTAAGCAACCGATGAGGAGGTTTAACCCGAATATGCATGATCAGATTAAAGAGAAAATTAACCAGTTATTTGATGCGAAATTTATAAGACATTGCAGATATGTGGCGTGGATATTTAATATTGTACTGGTGGAAAAGAAAAACATTGGTAAGATTAGAGTTTGCATTGATTTTAAGAATTTGAATAGAGCCACTTCTAAAGATAAATATCTTATGCTCATAGCTGATATGTTGATTAATGATGCGTCCAACCATAGAGTTATTAGTTTTTTTATGGTAATGCGGGACATAATCAAATCTTCATGGACGAAAAGGATATGTCTAAAACTGCTTTTATATGTCCTAGTTTTATAGGATTGTTTGATTGGGTTGTTATGACCTTTGGGTTAAAGAATGCGGGTGCCACATATCAAAGAGCCATGAATTTTATCTTTTATGATTTGCTTGATGTCATTATGGAGGTTTACACAGATGATGTGGTGATCAAATCGGCCGCTTTAGATTTTCATTTGGTCGATTTCCAACTCGCTTTAGATCAAATGCATCGTTTCAGTTTGAGAATGAACTTGTTCAAATATGCTTTTGGTGTATCGATCGAGAAGTTTTTAGGTTTCATCATTTATAAAAAGGGCATATAGGTAGATCATATAAGATAGAGGCAATTAGAAATGTGCATGTGCCTACATGTAAGAGAAAATTGCAAAGCTTCTTAGTAAAAATGAATTACTTGAGGCGGTTTATATCTAACTTGTCGAGAAAGATTAACGCATTTACTCTTATTCTTCGGCTAAAAAATGAAGTCGAATTCACTTGGGAGCAAAACAGTAAGAAGCATTTGAGAAGATCAAAGAATACTTATCTTCACCACCAGTTCTTAGGGCACCTAACGGGGAGTCTCGTTTCGTCTCTACATAGTGGCGAAAGATGATGTGGTTGGTGTTGTTTTGATGCAAGAAGCCGAAGGGAAAGAGTACGTGATCACTCATGTGAGCCGACGGTTGGTGGATGTGAAAACAAGATACACTCTAATCGAAAAACTATACTTTTCTTGTATCATGTTTGCACTAAGTTGAGACATTATTTGCTATCTATCACTTGTGTGGTTGCTTGTCAAACCGATGTTATTAAACATATGTTGCATAGGCCGAATTTTAGTGGTAGGCTTAGTAAATGGACTTATGCATTGATTGAATATGATTTAGCTTATGAATCGTTGAAATACATGAAAGGCCAAATTGTGGCTAATTTTATTTTTAAACATCGGATTGATTTAGATCATGATCTAGGTATTGGTTATATTACTTTTACCCCTTAAAAATTGTATTTCATGGACCGGTTTGTAAAGAGAGTCAAGGTGTTGGTGTAGTGTTGATATCTTCTTATGATGCACACTTTGAATTCTTAAACCGATTAGAGTATGATTGCACAAATAACCAAGCCGAATATGAAGCATTGTTGTTTGGCTTAAAGATTTAGTCTTTGGGGTTAAACGTGTAGAGGCATTCGGCAATTCGTTATTAGCAGTACAACAAGTTGCTGTAAATTTTTAATGCTTAGACAGATCGTTGAGTACTATGTTGGATAAATGCTTAGACATCATTATAGAAATGGATGAATTCGATATACATCATGTGCCTAGGCTAGAAAACAGTAAAGCTAATGAGTTAGTATAACAAGCATCGGGTTATAATGTTAGTAAAGGTAAATCAGTCATTGAGAAACCGATGTTTGATGTGTTAGAATTAGACTGTTCGAATACTAACACGTCAAACTGTGATAGTACTAAATCGCTTTATTGTAGGTCACCCATAATTTTATACCGATGAGTATAGGACGTTAATGCTAGACAAGAGGCCCTATGAGCTTGTATATGAACAAGAGGCCGTTTTACCCGTCGAGATAAATATAGCAGCTCTAAGATTAGCTAAACAAAATGACTTATCTACCTATGAGTATAGGACGTTAATATTAGACAATATTGATGTGGTCACCGATAATTGTTTGAGTGCTTTGTGAGAGATTGAGAAAGACAGCACGAGTTGCTAGAGCCTATAATAAGAAGGTGAAAGTCAAAACTTTTCAGGTGGATGAATTGGTTTGAAAAACTATTCTGCCCATAGGCTCAAGAAGCAATAAGTTTGAAAAATAGTCTTCTAGTTGGAAAGGACCATATAGAGCAGTAAAAGTCATTGCCGAAAACGCATATATGTTGGAGGATGTTCGCAGAAGATTGTTACCTAGGGTCTTTAACGGTCGATATTTGAAAAAGTATCATGCTAGTATATGGCAAAAAGCATAAAAGAAAAATGGTTGATATAAAAAATATTGTTGCTATGATTGATACAATGGCCGATGAGTCAAGAGAGCCATCGCCCTTAGATGTTTTTGGGTGCTTAAATATTTTATGGCACAATATTTTATGGCACAATATTTTATGGCACAGTAACTTTATTCGAAAACAGGAGGGCATATGTTAACAGCCAAAAATCGTAGAGTTACCGGACTGTCCACTGTCGGGTTTGAGCGTCTAGCTCATCGGAGTGTCGGTAAGCCATCTCAGGTTGAGACAAAAAGCTCACCGAAGTGTCCGACATCATGGCAAAGGGTTCGACAAGCCCTTTTGAGTTGTCAGAATTACATGACAGAATCTCTTGCATCTTACCGAAGACTCTGATCTCCGGAGTATTCGGCACTTACCGAAAACTCTGGTAATGCTGATTTAAAAAAGTTTTTAGCAGATTGATTCTAATTTTTTTTTTAACTTAGAGGATCTGTTATCCTGCGGGATAAGATTATATCACCTTAAAAACAGAGACTCATAGCTGATTGAGAATCATCTCAACTGAACCTATCATTTGACTTTATATTTTTGTTTTTTTTAAACCCTAATCCTCTTACTCGATTCTCGTGTGTTGATTCTCGTGTGTTGTTCTTTCGTCGTTTCGATGACGATGATCATCCCAACTAAACCTATCATTTGACTTTATATTTTTGTTTTTTTAAACCCTAATCCTCTTACTCGATTCTCGTGTGTTGATTCTCGTGTGTTGTTCTTTCGTCGTTCCGATGACGATGATCATCCCAACTGAACCTATCATTTGACTTTATATTTTTGTTTTTTTTAAACCCTAATCCTCTTACTCGATTCTCATGTGTTGATTCTCGTGTGTTGTTCTTTCGTCGTTCCGATGACGACCGAAGACGATCTGATTGGCTTTACCAAGCTTGAATCACCCTTAAAACGATTCTCCTCTGGCAAAGTATCTTTCGAAGCGAGGTTGTCTAGCTGCTGCTAAACTCAGCGTTGAAAAGACGTCGGCGTTCTTGCATACAGACGTGCGAGCGATGTGTTGGTTCAGATCTGATTTCGGCATCAACACCGACCAAATAAATCTTTCTCCAAGGCCAACTACTCCTTCCTCTCGCCATTCCACCTCCATAGCGCAAGAAACCGGCCATGAATCGACTGCAATTTCGGAGAAATTAAAGGAATCCCTAAATTCCAGCCGTCACCGTCATTGCCGGAATTTGAAGCTCTTCCGGTGAGCTCCGCTTCAATTCTTCGACCCTGGAGCATCCATTCGTGCTGCTGACCGCCTATGTCTTCCTTTTGTTCCATGACTTTGGAGGAATAGTTGACGTCACGACTGCGCCGTGTATATCCGCCGTCGCCGCTCGTCACCCTGATATCTCCGACCGCCACCACCTCGCCTGAGCACATGGTGAGCTTCCATGCGTCTCGTAAATCGTAGGCCGTAGCTCTACCACATCGACGTTGCATTCATACCACTGATCACCGTGCTGCTCGCCGCGTCACTGCGGCCACCACTGCGCCGCCACCATGGTTGGTCGCCGCCGGCGAGGCAACCACCACGGGTAGACCTCGAGCTCCTGCAACCGTTTGACGAAGTCCCATCCCAAGTCAATGCAGATTACGCCGTCGGCAAGCCACGGCAAAGCCTCTGTCCTGCGTGCGTGCGTGCTTCAGCCAAAACTTCCGTAGAGGAATACGCAGGTCGATGGGACAGCCTCTCTACTGGACCGCAAGCTCCCACAAATTGTTTCACCCAAGACTTTAGCTTCATCTGTTAATTAGTTCTAGAGAAACTATGAAAAAGCAAATACGTGCATTTAGGGAATCCTAAACATAGTATGTGTACCGTTGTTCTGCGAAATTGCCTCGTAAGAGATAATGTTTCAAAGTCTTAGGATTTAATAGAGAACGCCATGTTTTATTACTAGAGATACTTTAGAAAGTAAATAATATATATGCACACAATCGTTATAATTAAACTCCGTGAATTTAATCCTAATTATTGTATTTATCTACTAAAATAAGTATTTCACACATATCCACCTTGGAAGTTGAATTGATTAAATTAATCGAAATAATGGCGCACAAGTTTTCCGTATGAAATAAGAAAAATAAATAATATTTCTAGGTGATTATGGCCTTAATGAAACTAGGACTTGAATTTGTTTAAACCATGTTCATGCATCATGCATTATTTCAAAATATGCATTTCTCATTCTTATTTGATTTTTATTCGAATTATTTCGATGTTTATTGCAGTGGTTTATTGGGTCGCTTTATTTGGATACTTTTGGTGTTTCTAGATGTCGAAACTTGTTGGAGACGTGAGTGATTCATCGGAGGACTACATCGCCATGAAGATCGGCACGTGAAGATTGTATTATGGAATCTAATTAAAAAAATGTGTGAGGCAAGCACATCCCTTTGATCATTTTGATTCTATGTTTGCAAATGAAATTAAGTGCCTAAAATGTATGTGCATAATTAATATTACTAAAAATGTTCATTGAGGAAATGGTAGCTACTTCCAATTATTAATTATGTCTACCTTGTTGAGCTATTTAGTATTTCCTTGTAAATATAGGATGGGTACTTTTATGGGCTTAATTCATAGGATCACGATGCGATTTATTCCATCGTGGAAATATGTTTAGTTGCATGTCTATAACTAAATAGAAATGTTAAATATACATTTAGTAATTATTAGTTTAGTTAATATTGTTTAGACGAGTCTTGATTGATAGATGATTAGACTTGTCGGTGATGACGGGTTATCATGATAGTTAGTTCATGACGATGATATGTTGGTTAAGATGAAGATAGGTGTGTGGTTGCTTTGTAAATATAAGACCGGTACATTTGACTCTTGATTTAAGGACATATTATGCGATTATGGATGTTGGTATGAGACAGCTATGGTCAAGTAGTTAGTTGAAAACTATCTTGCCTTCTAGGATTAGTCTGTATGAATAGATAATTCACTTAGTGGATGTATCAGAGGGACCTCCATCACTACGGTGTTGGGCCTAAGGTTTACCGATATAATGTATTGTATCCTCGGGACTTTCACCCAACGTAAGGAGGACTAACCTCTAGAGTGTTTAATCTGGGTAAACAGGGAATTCATGCTTTTCAGGGAAGGTAAGAATAGCAGAGGACTAGTGAAAAAGCAATATGTGATACCGATGTGCACATTTTGTGAGTGCACGGTGCTAGCTACACCACAGACAGTTACTCACAGTCCATAGGTACAGCGTATAAGCTCTGCAGAGTAATAAATCTATTCGAACTGCGGCACCAAGCTACTTAATGTTGGATCTTTGTTTTAGTTGGAAATGAATGAATCGCAATGGTCTTGCATATATTGATTGTGCTAGGAGATTTGGATTCATGGTTTGGTGGTCATGGATCATTAGCGAAGCTTGACGTGGAGTTTAAGTGCGATTACTTCATGTGCTCACAATTATATTCCTTCATTTAATCACTTACACCTAGTAATTATCTCATTTCAGGTTTGAATATCCCGTACTCATTTATGCAAAAATTAACCATGTTATCATAACTTTCTTTGGCCATTCATTATTATGATATTGCAATTATTATTAACCCGCATAGCTTGTCTCTGTAAATTTGGCTTTCAGATATGTCGAAGATTTATGGTGAGGAACGATTTCTAGGAGATCAACTTTCAGTCAAATACCTGTGGTCAAATATGGGACATTCACGCTGGAAAATTGATTTTCGTGATTGATTTTCCGCTGTTTGCAACTCTAAAAGTATTTTTGTTGGTCTTGGAGCCAGTAATTTGTAAAGTTTTCAAATTAAATTGATAGATATGTTGTATAGTTGTGGTTTCACTGTGACTGATCATGGGACAAGTACGGTTTACACGAGATTACAGGTAATTTAAGTGACCCAGGATGCGGCACCTCATGGCCCAAGCACGGCCCGTAGCTTGTGCTAGGCCCGGCCCGGGTATGAAATTCATTGGGCGGTGCCGTGTTTGGACTGGGCCAAAAAATTTGTGCTTCCGACCGGCCCACTAAGCACGGCCCATTTGGCCATCTCTAGTGGCGGCGGCTGGGGACGCACCAGATAAATAAGGGCATCTTTGAACACACGGTAGGAACGACGTATGGTTTTTGGTGGTGTATTTCTTCATTCGTATGCTAGTAAATTTTCAAAAGGTTTGTCCTTTTGGCAACATTCCTTTGAAATTGAAAAAAATACTTTGAAAATTTTTCTTTCCTTTCCTCTGAACCAACCCTGTTTGAAATTCTCTAAAAATCGAGGCCTGAGTCTCCAATTCATATGAGATTTTTTTACAATTTGAAGGAGCCCATGTCTTCCATAGTCGGCATCAGGGTTCAAATGCCGACCATTGAAAATCGGTACTCCTCCCTTTTTATTTTGTTGTCGTCAAGACAAGAAAACTAAAGTTGTATGCTGATTTAGTTAAGGATATACCGGAACTGTTGTGTCTCCAAACATGTTGATCACCTATACCTATATAGGAGAAATTTTGTAACATATCCCATAATTGTAAGAATTCTGTCAAACCAATTACAGATAATCCTCTGATATCCCTGATCTATTTTTTTTTAATTTCAGAAAAAAAAGGCCTGTTTTTTTTCACTCGTTTGGCCAACTTCATATACGTTTGGCTCACCAACTTATGTCTGTTTGGTTGCTATCGCAGCCGAAAGCTCTGCGCTCGAAATTGAGTGCTTGGGAGTGCTGCCTGAACCGGGCAGGTTTGACAAGGAATCGAAGCAAACAAGCCCTTAACATACACCAAACATGGGCATGCATATTCGCAAAATGAAGTGTCCAAAACGCTTTAAAAAAAAAAGTTTCCAAAACACAAACCCCGAAGCTTTCAATGTATTGTTTTGCAGCGTTCACCAGCCAATGTGTGATATCTTGTCCGTGGAGTACGTTGTAACAGCTAACAACGTTTCTGCATGCGTGTGCTGTAACAAACATATACATTTCCTTCTCGACTGTGCAGTATTAACAAGCGACATCCTATTTCCTCGCCTGGACAATAACAGCTAACGATCTTTGTTTTCTGTGCAGTAACAGCAATTCTCTTGACTGGGCAGTTACAACATTTCTTCACGGATATTTGCCCTGCAAACATGGTCACAACTTAGCGTCATTCAAATATGTAGGTCCCAGTGTACCAAGCTAAATAAGCACAACTAATTGACATGACCTTCATGTGTAATTAAATGATCCAACCAGATCATAAGAAAAATGCAGCAGAGTATAGAACAGAACCAATATCAAGGATGCTCCAGAGAGTATAGAACAGAACCAATATCAAGGATGCTCCTCTGGAACACATGATTGTCAGTGTTGGGGTAAGAGTCATAAACTATGGTGACATTGCATACCAGGGATTATAATTGAGCCCTTTTAAAATAGATCAACCCCCTGTTGGCTCACCTCTAGGGACTATAATTATGTTTCTTTGATGATAAAGGGACTATCATTATGTCGTAAAATTGTACTGATATGCCCCTGTGTAACCTTTATTGTGTTCTATATCATAATTGGAACAACTAATCAAATAACAACTTATATTTGCAGCAACCAACCGAAGAACTAGAGATGTTACCAGAATGCTGGGCAGTTGGCTTGCTTCAATTCAACTCATCAAAGTTCAGAAAGTTCAGTGCTTCACACGCTCTACCAAACCCCTTAAGCCAAAAGAGCCAATACAAGATGATTGATATGACAGGTAATGGAAAACTAAACATTATAACCACTTGGTATCTCAACCAACCTTTACAAGAACTAGAGCTGATTTTTCGAGTAAAGATTCTGATAAATCCGGCTGCATAGATTGGTAGATTTTAGCATCCTCCGAAGCCCTGGCTTCATCATTTGTATGCAGAAAGCAAAGGCTTCTAGCATACAGGGTTGAATCACCAGGATCAATCTCCATCGCCTGCAGCGATTAAATGATATGAGAACACTAATCACTAGGACAGGCCTCTAGTTCGGAATCATAGACTGAAATGTACAGCTCAATGTATGATGGATTAGCCAATTAGACTGAGAATCCTCAAAAAAAAAAAAATCCAGTAGCAAGAAGATGGTAAATAGAAGCTCATTTGCTAATTAGATCACCCAATTCTGCAGGATATTTGAGCAGACTTGTTTTCTTGGAACTTCAATTTGTGTACATTAAAATGAAAGGAAACGCCTACAGACTATTGATATCTGATACTATAGCATTGGATTGGTCAGGATGAGCCATTAAGTTGTAGAGAACTGCATTTGATGTGTCATTTTACTTTGTAGGTCAGTACATTAGTTGACAGCAGCTACCAGAACTGCAGCTAAAATTTAACAAGATGTACAATGCATGAGTTTACCATAGTGTAGAGAGTCAGCGCATGAGCATAATCGCTTCTAGAGAATGCAGCATCACCTTTGGCCATAAAATCAGATACAACTGATTGGAGCAGATCCTAAATAACATTGACAACCAAAAGTCAAATATAATATAGAATTTGAAATATATGACTAGCTGAGGGTAAGAACTCTCAGAAGCAAGGGGTACGATATGAATCTCTTGATATGCATGTTTCATCCATACTTGTGGCAATGAATTCCAGCATGCAACTCTAGCCAAGTAGTTTGTGACAGGGAAAAGAATTGCAACACATTCCCACCACCCATTGATTGCGGCTATTTCTAGTGATGTTCTACCATCCTGTTGAGAGGGACATCAATAAGAAATTTGAAAAAGCAACAAAGGAGACCTTGAGAAAATAACAAAGTTAAGCTTTATGCTGAAGAAATAACGTCGGAAAACATAATATTACAAGAGAACTAGACAACAAATGAATGTAAGGAATTAGAGGAGAGGCGTGAGGCATCTGTCAAGAACATGCTAATGCCATGTACTGTGGTATGTGTGTACTAATCCTGTTTGAATAAAACTCACAGCATCAGTTATATTTGCATCAGCACCAGCTTCCAACAAGCACTTAACAATTTTAGTAAAGCTTGAAGCTGCAGCTGCTATCAGTGGAGTTTCAGGCATACCAGCATTTACATGTGCACCAGCCTGCAACATATATCATACTTAATACAAGGAATGCATATTATATTTGTCTAGTTCCCTGCCAAGATCTTTGCAAGGGAAGCGATATAAAATATACAGGAGAAATCACTGCACCTCGACTTCCACAGCTATCTTTGAATGACCCAAGACAGCCGCTTTCAGTGGTGTATGTGCCAAATAGCCGTCAGGCTGGAGAATAGACACGACACATCACTTATACATAACAAGGATACCATAGAAGAAAAAGGTCTAGCAATTCAAAATGATCTTATTAGTACAATTGTAAATATTTTATAAAAAAGATCATCATATGTGATTTAACAACTTTATTCAGAAGGATTTGGCGGCCCAGAAAACTAAATATGTGCAGAAACAAATTATTACCATCGCCTTATTCTGCAAAAGTAATTTCACTATTGTTTCATGTCCACGTCTGGCAGCAATATATAGTGGAGTTTCATACTTGCACACAGCATCAACATCAGCTTTCTTGGATAATAACATCTTCACGACATCACTTACCTGGAACAAATGATGGGCCACAATCCTGTTAGAGTGCTTGTGTTTCATAATTAAACATATTCAAAATTTATGTTTTAGACATATCGGGGTCTTACACTGTTAATTCTTAAGTTTACTACATGTATCTGATAATCTGAATAAATGTCCCACATTGTTAATATTTTATATTGACTACACTGGATATAATTATAAAGAATGAGTGCTAAATAGATGCTATGTTCTACTATTCAACTCTACTAAATAGGAGAGTACAATGACAAACCAACAGGCATTAGGCAATAGTAAGCTGTTGTATTAAAACTTACCTTACATAATGAAATGGAAAACATATGCCATGATAAGACTAAGTTAAAGCTCAAAGAATAGCTAAACAAAACCCAAAATCACACATGCTTGGTGATGTAACCTCGATGTGTTGCAGCATGGATAGGAGTTTGCCCCTTCGCATTTGCTCGGTTTGGATCAGCTTTACTATCGAGAATAAGCCTCACGACAGCTTCCGATTCTCCTTTACCATAAATTGCAAATAGTAGAGGTGTTGCACCTGCAGTCAGAATGATAAAAAAGTTATTGCTGCTGATAAAATGAAGTAATCAGGAATTGAAGATAGGTGTATTACAGGTGCATCGTGCCATATAATTGAACTGAACGGAAAGATCCATGCAACGACATGATGTCACACTCGTTAACACTAATTGATAGATCATATTTTGTTGTTTCATGAGTCAGCATGCAAACACAAAACCAATGTGTGCAAATTTTCTGAAGCAGACCAATAGTTTCCCCGTCTACTCTATAAACAACAGAAAGATCGGGAAACCAGTGTATAAGAAACTGATGATAACGTATCATGTCTCCAGACGAACCATCCCACAACCTGATTCTATTTCCTCATGATGGGAATTGGTAAGTACAGGTGAAGTCCAACCTGGTGCCTGCGAGGAATCTGTATATAATATCACGTGCTACCAAAAAATATTGTGTGGGCAAGAACAATGGTCACAGATTGCTACATTTCGTATGCTATCATACACATTTGCTTCATAAGCAGCATAAGGCACCAATCACCTCAACCAGGATCCAGCAATTTCCTCCCAAACGAGTAAAGCATCATAATTCATAAGTGACATAGCACGTTGATACGGCATTACCTGACATCAACACGCTCGATTTCTGCCTCAAATCAGAGCAAGGTGTTCCTGAACTCATCGGAGGAATACCGAATACCATACCAGTCAAATGCAAAAAATAGCAACGAGTTACACACCGTCGACGTCAGTCCCGTTGACGTTAAGCCGGAATTCATTGATGAGGATCCTGCACACCTTCCGATGCCCGCCCACCGCCGCCATGTGCAGCAGCCCGTGGCGCGCAGATGCAGATACCACTGCCTCCTCGAGTCTCAGTCCCGTCGTCTTCGTCAGCTTCTTCGCCACCTCTGCGAACAATTCGCAAACGATTCAGCCCATCCTACACCACCAAAGCCAAAACCAAAACCCCGCCGAGCGCACAAAGCAACAAATTCGAAACGGATCGTCCAGGACCAGGCGCGGAACAGAAATTGTGGATTTCAGAGAGCTCACTTCGGACTTTGGTGTGGTCGCCGTTGTACGCGTGCCTGATGAGCTTGCCCACCATGCCGGCGGGGGTGTTGCTAGGGTTGACTAGCTGAGAAAGCTCGTATAGTGAAGGAATCGTGACCGGACTTCCAGCCACCGCGGCGGAGGAGGAGGACTCCGCAGCCGGATCCCGGTTCGAGGTGGAGGGGACCCCAGAATCCATGGAGACGCTCTGGATTGTTCCCGCGGGGAAAGAGTGAGGGGGATGGAAAAGGGCGGGAAACGGCACCGGCGCTTCCGGAGGGTAGAAGCCAACTGCCAGACTGTCTCGTCCAGCTGGGTACGGTCTGGCCGTTTAATGGGCTGATTTGCCCACTGTCGAAACATGCTTTATATTTTATATATATATATTTGAATTAATATTGGATAAAATGAAATCTTCTGTATTTTATTCTAAAAAGATACTGTATTTAAAATGTGAATAATAATTTTACATATTAAAACTAATATTTTAAATAAGACAAATAATCAAACAAAATTCAAAATGAGAAACGACAACAATTTAAAAACTTTGGTAGCATATGTTTGCTCATCATACCCTAGAGTTCATAAAAAGACTCGGTTCCTGAATTCTTTCACAAATTAAATCGATTTTTATTAAATTTTAATTAAAAAATAACAGAAATTTAACACAATACTAATTCGATCGACAATCTCTCTATTTTTAATTTATTTTTTAGCCCCCCTAATGGCACCATCGAAAACAAGAGGCCTTCCTTGTTTTCCTTTTTCACAGTTGACTGCTACGCACGTTCCAGAAAAGACGTCAGATTGGATAAAGACAAGCAACGCTAGCACTGTAGAATAAACGCACTATTGGTTAATTGAAAGTACCTCGAAGACGTAGCAAGGAGCAAACCGTGCCTTTCGTGTAGCGACCGGAATTTTTTTTTGACTTTCGAGAAAAGTGTCGATCTTTTGTGATTTTACGGATTTCAAGAGTTTAGCAAGTATGATATCACAAACAATCGATCAATAAAATATAACAGAAATATTAAAAAAAACGAGAATAGAAAATAGCAAGTCAAAGTGAATTTATTAAAATAAAATTCTTCAAAGTAGTTCATCGGTACACAGGCCGAAAACATCTCAGAGCAAATAGATCACTATCAAAAATCTAACAAAAACAATAATGAAAACATCAACATGGCAGCAGTAGCGAACCTCTTCTATACAGGTTAGCTTGAGCGCAGAAACAGTCTTTACGGTTCGTCAGAGACGTAGTCGAAGTCAAAAGTGAGAGTATCCTCTGAAAACAACAAATTAGAAAGCCGTAAGTACAAATACTCAGCAAACCGCGTACTACCTAACAATAATATATACATACAAATGATTTTAAAGGTAAAGACACAAGTGCTAAATACAAGTTTAAAACATTTTATCTTATTTTAAAGATGCAAGAAAGCTTTATTTTAAACTGTCAAATTTTTATTATTGTGCTCCGCAGAGATCTCCGTTATCCTAAACAAATGTTTATTTTAAATGTCAATGTAATCTTCACACTCGGTCACAGCTCTAAAGTCGAAGTCAAAAACATTTTGAAATAGGAGAGGAGGAAAAAAAAAACAAAACTACTCAACGAGTAGCACAACTCAGAAGATGTCCTTTTAAAAAGACGTGGCAATGCGCATCGACTAAAACTCTGCAGAGGTTATCCACCTGGACCCACAAGAAACGTCATCAGAAACTATCGTCGTAGTCCCGATGAACACACAAGACCCGTCCACGAGCTTTAACTGGCGTCATCCGTCCTCAGGACAAAGATCTTAAAAGCCTACGCAATTAGATCCTAAAGCTGTGAAGAGCTTACCACTTATCAGATGGGGTATTTCAATCTCATGTAGAGAGTCATAGCTCTACACCACACTAACACAACACCGCTAACTCACGAGTAAATAACCAGTCTCGACAAGCTTTAAGATCAAGCCAACTGCCTATACAAAGTAACGTAGTATGCATAGTTGTTAACTGAACATACAAAGCTCGAAGTACTCGGTCTTAATTGCCGAGGCAGACACTATCTCCAACTTCAACGCCAACAATAAGTCTCACGAAAAGATCCCAGCCCGGATCTTTCTGTTATATCCACAACTGGTACGCTCACAGAGACTTCCTAAAAGTCCCCCAGCACCTCATATTCTATTCTGCCCTTGCTAAATAGTTATGTATATTTATTTGTAAAACTCATACATTTGAAGCACAGTTCAAAATTATTTAACACAAATTCTATTTTTATAGTGATAGGTGTGAGATAAAACTAAATACGACTAAGATGGCTAAGCATAAAAATAAAATAATTATTCTAAAACAGTCCTAGGACTCATATTTGTGGAACAATAAATAGGCACGGCTTAAGAATGTTGCTAGCCTATTTTAAAATAGTTGACATACAAATTAGAGTTGCAAACAAAACATGCAGTTTAAAATACTGGGTACAAAGTGATCAAAGAACGCGGCTTGCCTGGCAACTCAGGATCAAAGTCGACCTGAGTCGTCAAACTGAGCGAGCTTACAGAACTCCTCCTCTGAAATACCGGCTAAACACAGCACGAACAAAAAGTCAGTCACTAGGTATACGACAATTAAAATCGGTAATTAAATTCAAATTGAAACTATTAGACTAAACATGCGCAAAACATTTTCCGAAAAATCCTACACAACAATCGCGGCGAGACAAATTAACAGAACAATTGAACAATTTTGAAAATCATCTAGGATCAAACGGAGTTAAAAAAAACTCTGAAGATTTACTATATAAAAAATAATTTCGAGAAAAGAGTAAATCCTCAAGCTCCAATGGATAAACACGATCAGACTCGGTTAGGGTCTCAGGTCCAAGTACCGAGGACTGCCACCACATCTCTCCTCTCAACCACGTTCTAATCTGAAAAAAAATCTGGTAACTGCTCGTCAGGCACCGCAGAACTAGACGAACCTGCTGCAACGCTAGACCAGCTTGATCTGAACACTCGATATGCGGACTTTGAATCGGCCAGCTACTGCATAGGATCGGCGACCTACTGCTGCGCCTCCAATGAAAACCCAACACACACAAAATGCGGAATAGAGGATCTCACCGAGGACTATGCTGATAAGCTTTTGACAACGATGCAGGACGAAGACCGAGGCGCTTGACAGGTGACGCGCTCGAAACTCGGGCGAGCGACTCGGCTGGCGTGATGACGGAGTTGAGGCGAGGTCGGCGACGCGGCTGGAGACGCGAAGGACGAGGCGGAACGAGGATGGCGGAAGCAAGTCGACGCGGATCGAGACGAGGTCAGAGCAGCGGCTCCGGAGACGGCGCATGCCCGATGCGCCCTCTGCGGCTTGCGGTGGAAGAAAGAGATTGAAGAAAAATGAGATAAGAATTAGAGATAGAGTTAGAAGGGTATTTATAATAGGATTAAAATAGGGGTAGGGTAGGAGAGGATAAAATTGAGAAAATAATTAGTAAAATTATTTAGCAATCTGAAAATTAATTAGAAAATTTCTCGGAAAAATAATTTTAGCCTCAACGAAAATATCGCGGACTAAATTATTCGGCACCGGAACAATTTAGAAGGAAGGATTTCAAATTAGACAGTACGAAATTTGAGACAGATGATACTTACTCAGAACAGAAATTAGAAAATTCGGTGCTTTATTAATTCGAAATTTATGGAATGTTACATTCCGCAGCTGCTACAAGGGCCAGCCATGGGCTATTGGGCATCTAAAGTAACAGAGGCAGCGCAAGGCGATTTTTGGCGCAAGACCACAGCCCCGGCCAGAGCGGCCCAGGCCCCAGGGCCGCCCGCCTAAGGGCTGATGCGTCATGCAAAGACGGTACAACAAAAGTATGTTATCAGCTTTCATGCCAGGTAGAGATGCAAGTTTAATTTTTATTTTCTACTCCCTCTATTTCTAAATTAATATCATCATTGACTTCTAACATTTTTTATCATTCATCTTATTTAAAAAATATTTAAATGTATAAAATTGTAAAGTTGTTTCAAACACCTTGATGATAAAGTAAAGAGCAAATTCCTTATTCACCATTGAAAATTTTACTTTTTTCTTATCGTCATTGAAAATTTGCTTTTTTCTTATCTACCACTAAATTTAATTTTGCTTTCCTTTTATGCCATGATCACCTTTTGCCCCTTGCCAAAAATGCATTTTTAACTTGGATTTAAAAAATCTATTAGTCATATTACTTATACATTGCATGAATTTATATTTTTCATATGTTCATGATTAAAAAAATGTAAATACTGGTCTAAAATACTCTATTTTCTAAATATAACTAACTGCATTGAGTATTTCAATCATAATTTATATTTTTTTAATCATAAGCATATGAAAAATATATATTCTCATAATGTATAAGTAATGTCAATAGTTTTTTGAAATCCAAGTTCTATATTCATTTTTAGATAGAAGCAAATGATAATCATGGCATAAAAGGGAAGCAACATTAAATCTAGTAGCAAATAAGGAAAAATTAATTTTTGATTGTAAATAAGAGAATGGTATAATTTTCGATGGCAAATAAGAAATTTTCTCTAAAATAATTTATAATAAAATATATGAAATTTATCATATCCTTTTAAATAAGATAAAGTGCCAAATTAATGTTAGAAATCAATGGCAACACCAATTTAAAAATAGAGAAAGTATATTAGTGAGATGACCCAAAACTTTTAAAATAAACTAACTCATCTCCACCTTGTATTGTATTGTTAGTGGGATACAATTAATTCTAAAATGAACTAGAACCTTAACCCACAAATACCATAGAAGCCATCATGCACTTCCATCGTAAACAACAATTAATATACCAATATCTCAGTCGATCATGCCACAGTAACACCAGCCATGGATTTCTAAAACATGGAGCATTGTTATGACCACCGAACACATGGCATCACCATATTCTGGATTAAGTTTCATACTAGGCGCCACCATTTGACCTAGGCCAGCTTAGTACATCGCACATACTACTATATACTCTCTCCTTTTTTTAATTATTGACACATTGACTTCTAACATTAACTTTGACTATTCGTTTTATTTAAACAATATGTTCAAATATAATTTTTTTTGTTATTAGTTGTATTTAAAATATAACTAATAATTTTACACATTAAAATAAATTTTTTGAATAATGAGAATGGTCAAAGTTGTTGTTAAAAGTCAAAGATATTAATAATTTAAAACCGGAGATAGTACTACAGTTTAAATTGCCTTAACGGTACAAAATATGGGCAGTTCTCAGATACAGGACGTCAGGACCCAACAAAGGAGCACAATGCTCACAAAAGTATGCTACACCTCTCAACTAACCAGTGATGACATTTCTTTTCAGTAGCAAACTTTTCTTCATGCATGGTCTCCACTGCAAATATGTTAGAAGTTGCATTAGAATCATGACAACCCATCACAAGGCAAATAAACACACAAGTTTCTTGTAGCTGATTCTCCAAGCCAAAAGAGAACGTCTAAGAAACAACAAAAAATCAACTCCGAGTTTGCCAACATAGCTTAAAAGTGCAAAAAGTTATGGTCATCACTAAAAGAAATGTGATCATTTGTGTGGACTGAATTTGTTATGAAATGCAAAAAATACGTCACAAACCTCAGTTTATGACGAAAAAACGAATCGTCATGTATTTCGCGTCATAGATTATACCTGGTGACGTTTTTTGTATTTTCGTCACGGATGGTACAAATCTATGACGATATATGTCCGTCACAAATGTGCTCAGACCCAACTAAAGCCCAAACTTTTTAATCGTCACAAAAGAGCCCAAATCCAGCTAAAGCCCGGATCTTAGTGACGAATTTAATTGCACAAAATTTAATCATCACAATCGAGTTATGCCTGCTTTATATTATTAATCATACCAAACTCATACAAAACTTATATACAATTGCATTCACAGCACAATAGATCGAGCCCAAGATATAAAGATTATTCTCATTTCTGTCAAAGAATCCGATGTAGTATTACAAGAAATACAATAACTTAGGCTTTGATCTAGCAAGGCACTGCAACTCACACTAACACATCATTTCTACAACACTACCTCTGTTCAACCCTCCTATGCCGAGTTCACCATGATTTCCATGGAGCTATCATGCGCTGCCACCAGCATCGCAAAGTCGGAGCCAGGCTGGAGGAGTACGTCGTAATTGCCGGATTGCACGATCGCACAGTCCTTCATCGCCTGGAAAGATTAATCACAGGTGTGGATTATTATGCTATTCTGAGATTGAACTCAACGATTCATTTCTGCAGGTTAGTGAGGGTCTTTGTGATAACAGGTCTGAAATATGCAAGGAAAAGCAACAGGTTAAACTACGTGTGTGGAAGAGATCAGTACAGTAGGTTTTGCTTCTGCAAAATGTCAATGTGTAAGAATGCTTGCTGCGAGCATCCATTGCCCAACAGAAATCATAGCTCATCCATTGCCCAACAGCAATATCCACTCTAAGGATAGGTACCTAAGAAACAGAATCGATCAGAAACAGTGTGATCACCTGAAACCAAAGACACAAAGGTCCACAATTCTTACTGCCATTATTCTCATGCCTTTGCAAGCTATACCGAGAAGGGCCTGCAAATTTAATTATTAAAAAATACTGTCACAAGATGTCATCACCAAGAATTTAGACGAAACGGAATGGGAACATGAAAGATAATCACAGGAATCAGCACATTTCAGCAGCACAAATCAGTAAGGCACTAAAGATAATCACAGAAAAACCTGAATGAAGCTGTCACACAGCTTACTGTCATGCAGGCTAATTCTAGCTCTTAAAATCCACTGCTGTTATTGGCCAGATGGCATCTGTGCTTGATTCTCCCCAAACGTGGACTAAAAGCTAGGCAGCCAGAAACTAACCCCTTTTTCACCCTCAGAAAAAACAGGATAATGGCCTAAACGTCCATCAAAAGTGGACTAAAACCTAGGGAGCCAGAAAATAACACCAAATCCAACACCGCCAGAAACGTGCACCAAAATGCAGCTATCTTGGAAGGCACCAAAAAACATAAGGCTTTATATGATGACTAGTTGATGGCCCAGCGGCAATTGCCGCGGGCAATACCAATACTACATAGGTATAGAACTAAAGATATAAAATTATACTTCAAGAAAATAGATACAGCCATATAATTTGATCTTAACTGGTAATATTTATGTAGCAAAGCGGTAAAAGTAGTAATTGATTTCCTCAGAGCATTTTAATTCTGTTTGCCTTCAAGAGTCCTGCTAACATCCACAAATGAGGAAAATAATTAACAGGGCAATAATTATTTTACTAAGCAATGCCAAAGAAGGTATCAGTCAAAATGCAGCTGGAAAGCAAAAAATGAGGAAAATAATTAACAGGGCAACAAATGTTTAGACTTAAAATATCTAATTGCTAGAAAGCTTTCTTTGGCTCACATGAGGTGCGGCCAAATGGCACCGCTACAAATCAACACACAATTCAATAACAAATGAAAAATAATCACTGGAAAAAATGAAATGGAAGTTAGTAATCGTCAGAAGTGTAGCTCCAGCTGGTGAAAAGCAACAATTATTTTTAGTCAGGTGGGTAGTCAGCCTCTCCTCCAAGCACCGCAGTTGTATAATCGAGAGAGAGAGAGAGAGAACTGGGGGGGGGGGGGGCACATCTACGATGAAAATACCACTCGACCCCGGCCCTCGTTGCGCCCTTCCTCGCCTCCATCACTTGGGCGCAGAGCCGTCGCCGGCGGTCAGCTGGCCCCCTGATGGAGGACGAAGGGGGAAAGACGAAGGGGGAGGACGAAGAGGATACGGACAGGGAAGGGAGGCGGCTCCGGCGTGCCGGGCGGGGGGGAGGGCGGACGGCGGTGGAGGTGGGCACGGAAGGGCGAGTCGGGGCCGGAGAGAGCATGCAGCGGGGGCAGCTGGGATAAGGGCAGCGCGGACGGGAGCGATGCGCGCGGGCCGCGAATTGAACGGCTCAGGTTATCTGCTACAGTCTATGAACAGTTTTGGAACTTATATTGCTTGTGCACTTGCTGTTCTATGACGAATTTATCGAAACATCACTAAGTTGTGAGTTAAATTGTGACAAATTTGATAAAACATTATTATATTATGGGCTCACAACTGTTAGTGACATTTTCTAAATTCATCATCAGGAATTCATTTTTGTAGTGCGTTGAATGGAAGATCATATCCATATTTTAGCGATACGTTACACTATAACTTTGTTTTTTATTATGGAGGAAGGCAAATGGGAGACATCGTGTTCAAGGAAAAAAAATTGTGAGACTTCTAGCTTTCTATAAGTGTAGCATGAAAATATACAAACTTCCCCAATAAGAAACATAACTAAATACAACAGAGGTTAACTAAGTTGCCTTGGCTGTTGGTTTCTTCCAAAGTCCAAATTCAAACCTGACATGAGTGCTTCAGTAGCTCTTCCATACTCCTGAAAACACAGGTGGAAATACATGGCCATGGAATACAATGCAAAATATGAAAAATCAGTCGTTGTCGCAACTGGCTACCCACAGCTCACCTTCACCAATATCAGAGCTGCACCCTGCGCATAACAAGAATTTTTTTTAAAAAAAATCTCTCCTACTGAATATAGCTGTAGTATACGCATAATAAGATTTGATAAATCTAGCTGCATATCTTTGGTGTTAGCATCATCCAAACCCTTGCCTTTATCACCTGTACGCAGTGAGCAAAGGCTCCTCTTTGCATACTATGTTGAATCATTAGGGTTGTTCTCCGATGCTTGCATCAATCAAATGATGTTATTATTCAACCAACTAAGATCAAAGTAGCTGCCAATGATGCTGGTAATTTCTGTGTTAAAGCATAACATGTGCATGCATATTTTTTTGTATATATTGACACCTTTTGTATTTAAAACACAGAAAACACGTGAAACTCTATGGTTCTCTTGTGCATCCTGTATTGATTTTATTTTAAAAAGATTAGAGACAGAGAAAGTATATTTATATTTAAAAGTCAACAGTGATATCAATTTAAAAATAAAAAGAGTACTTTATTAGGCTGGTTTTTGGAGAGGACCAAGGGCCGTGGTCTCGTTGTGAACTGGTGAATCATGGGCGACTCAGGTCAACGTGCTCCGGCTCCAGCATACGACCACTAGCGTGTTCTTGAGGCCGAAGATCGTTGTTGAGGGTGTTCACTGCTGGACATTGAGGATACTATTGGTTTTATTCCTGACATAGCCTGGCTCGCCATATATGCAGGCCCACGGTGGCTAGGCTCGTCAGATGTAGCACCCTTTTGTTTTGTTTGGTTGACTTATTTATCCAGTTAAATATGGGAAAAAAGTCGTGAGTTTCTAAATTGATATGTTCAATTCAGGGAACTATAATACTTCTGAAATTACTCTATTTTCAACTGTTCAATTAAGATTCAACGTATTAAATTTTACTTTAGTACCCTATGAATAATATTTTGATACAACATAATTCTAAGAGGAACTATTTAAAAATATTTTGGCTATAGCCTTAATTCAAATTACTTCAGCATCACTATCAATTCACTGTAGCAGGTGCTACAGTGCCTTAAATTTATACCCAAATTTAGGGGTCAGGATCTTCAATTGCTTGCTTGTTCTACGCCATTTATTTGTTGTTTGTGTAGGCAATACACACGCCAACACATACTGTGGGTCAAAGCCTAGGCTTCGGATAAAATAGGATTCATTTTCATTGCTGCAGAGTTAGCCTCAGCAGCTGCTTATGCACGTGCAGAGATATACCATATCTTGATGCAGACGACCAAACATTAGTTTCCTGTATATGGTGAGTCAGATTGGCATCTATACAGATAATAGATAACCAATCAAGTCATGAGGAGCATAAAAAACTATGTCGTGAGGAGCACAATAAACTATGGAGACGGTGATTGTATGAATGGGTGATGCAATAGTAGCAAACTTTGAAGTCATTGTTCCTACATCATCTTTTGCGGTGAAAAAAGAGAGAGTTAAAGTAGGAAATGGAGATTAAGTTTAGATTAGAAAATAAAAAAAAATCTATACCCCCTATTCATCGATTATATTATATCATCATCTTTCATCTATTTTTTAATTCTAAACCCATTTAATATTTTCTATTTACCAAACCCCACTTTAGTGAAAAGGGAGACTTTCAATCTGATTATTATTTTTACACACGATTCACAAGATTATAAACATCCCACGTCCAATCAATTTGCTGCAGCCGGCACTGTTGCTGCATACTCATGGTGCCTCCAGATTCCCTCTGCACAAGTAGCAGATAAGTAAAACAAAAAATAAATATGGTTGATTTTTCTCTTGTTTCGGGATCGGACGAGAAAGAAAATCAATGGATGGCCAAGTGCCGTCTTAGTATTTGAAATACAAACTCTTAGTTCTCGCAGTTTGATCATGTAAGACAGTTTTTATTGCGGTCTGAGTTCGTAAGACCTTATTCTTTTCAGAGGCTTACGTGTAAAGTAGCAATTCTAAGCTGGTCGCGGATAAGCCCCCCGCGAGTTTTTTTCGTTCCCTCCCTCTTATCCTTTCTTCCTCATGGCGCTTCTCCTGCGACCCTCCGCTCCCGCGCCAGCGAAGGCTCGGCGGAGCTCCAGAGACAGGCGGTCGCCGCATCCCTTGCTCCCGTACGCGGCCTCCAGTGAGTTCTCTGCTGTTCCTTCCCTGCACTGCTGCCTGCCACTCCTTCATTTTCGCTCCTCTGTTCTCTGGGACTGGAAGACGTCGCGCCTCCGTTTCTTGGGGCCTCATCTCCAACGTTTCGTGCTGGGTCGAATCCTATGAGCGCTCAGTTGGAGTGGCAGTAACGAATACGGAGTAATGAATTCCCGCTAGATTGCACTTGCTCTCGGGCGGGAGTTGCTCGACGAAATGTTTGCTTCCTTGGCTCGCGGCGTGTCACTCTGAGTCTATGAACATGGCAGTGTTATCAGTTCCTCACCTCCGTGCTGATAACTGAGGTTGTTTTCGTTCCTGCTTTTCGTATATCCTGCTCCCATATCCATATTTTGCTGCAAGCCTGCAGCTGCAAGTAGACAGGTTGATGCTCAGTGTTGGTCGTCTGTCATAGATTACAACCGGTCTGAGTCTTGCAGGTACGGCCTTAGATAACTGATCTACAAGCACTTTTTTGATAAATGTGTTACATTGAGCGTTGAGTAACTGCATTTTCCTTGTAACGATTGCTGCATACGTAGCTTCAGTCCCAATCTCAATGTTTCACAATCCAATATCAGTGCCAAGGTCGGTTGGAGCCAGAAACCAGGCCTCGGTTTCCATAACATAGCAGCACTTATAAAAAGAATAAAGATTCTTGACTCCCTCAACTTTGTGGGCTATATAGTAGTTTGCTAATACCAGTTCAGCTGTGACGGTAGATATTATGACAAAAGGTTCTTTCTTGCTCCATTATAATTGTATCCCTAAATTCACTTCAAATGAAAAAAAAAATCTTGATGGGAAATAACAGCAGGGGTTATGCTGCACTCTGTCCTCCAATTTGCGCATGACTGCATTCTGTAGGTTACTTGTGATTTTTTTTTTCATTGTACTAGTATGCTGTCATTGGCATTGATATTTTGAGCTACTTGACGCATGACTACCATGAAGATGAAGAGCAGTATTTAGGTGCACTTAGATGTAATTTCTTTTTAGTCCAGAGTGTTTTAACTTGAGAATGTGCTCAGTTACAAATTAATATAATTTTTTTCTCTCCTAAAAGAAGGTATGCTTGTTATTTGGCGGGCCTTCCACTAGGGCAACACAGGCCATGGCCTGCTCTGGCCCACCTAAACAATGGAGCGCTCTCTGCTTTTTGTGTAAAAAATATGATGAAATATCAAACTGGCCCTAGTAGTAGCTTGAGTCCTTGGGCAATTCTCAGCCCTTCACATTTGTCTTTAAGAACACCACATATTTTAGGTGGTATAGTTGTTACTTTGGTCGAAGTGAAACTTTGTATACGTGCTTGTTTATACCATTATAATGGCAGCCAACTTAATATTCATCTGAGTATTGGTAATACAATACTTACACGATATTTCTTTTGTTTTTGTAGAATTTGATAAGATAACAAGTTTCAAGATCAATAAATTAAAGATTCGTCTTTTTTAGGAGTAGTTTGTTATTATAGTTAAAAAAACAGTTCCAAAAATTTTAGATTGGTCCTATGAGAACTAGAAGAATGATGTGACATGTGGTGAAATTTGTCCTGCAGAGAAAATGAATCCATTTCTAGCTGATCAGGTTGCAAGATTTTCTGTGCCATCCGGATGTTCTGCAGATCATCATGTCTTGCCCACTACCGTTCATACTGATGCTAAGAGGGATTTCATACATGCAGCTAATAAACAAAAATATGGTCTTATAGTTCATCTTCAGGTATGATGGTGAGTCCCTTGCTCTACATTTAGCATGAATCGTCTGATGACTAAAACAAACCTTTCATTTTTAATGATGCTTAAAGGGACCTAACATCTTCCAATAGCTGAAATTTACCTAGTTTCTTTTTCTCAATAACAATATTGTCTTTTAATTTCAATAAAACTACATTCTGTTCCTTGCATATTTTTTAGATAATGGAACAAAACCGTTTAATACAAAAGCTCTAGGCTCAAGAGAACACGCACTGAAGTTAAACACAACAAAGCAAACTAAACCTGATACAAAGAAAATACCCAAGACTAACTTTCAATTCTATTCCGGAACCTCCAAACAAACTTGGGAAACAACTCCATTATCCCTATTTTCCACAGCCTGCAACTTAGGTTCCAAGTCATGCAAGTGAATGCTTCAGGTATAATATAATGCAATGCAGCTCATTACCTTCTTGTACCCTTTGCAGGAAGTTGCATTTTCTGGTTTTCAAAAAGCAGGGTTTCTCAGTAGTTTTATCTTGTATGTTCTACCACCAAGCTGTTTGGCAGAACCATGTGAGCAAGAGTATTCTCTGCCAAACATGCCTTTGCTATTTGCAATAGCTATGGTCGGTGCTACTGTTGGAGGTAAGAACATCATGCTATAAATTGAAGTAAGTTAGGACAAAAAAAATGGTATTTGCACCAAGCAAACAGACCCCTAGTTTCATCATGACATACAAAATTTTCTTGATTGGTATTTCAAATAGCTATGGTCGGTGCTACTGTTGGAGGTAAGAACATCATGCTGTAAATTGAAGTAAGTTAGGACAAATAATGGTTTTGTACCTAGCAAACTGGCTCCTAATTTCATCATGACATACAAAATTTTCTTGACTTACGTGTTTATGTTTTTTTTATTATGTCAACACATGTGATTATGATTTTACAAATATTTAAGCTTCCATTTTTCAAGAATACACGTTGAAATACTTCTAGTTTCCACGGAGTGCATTAGTGTTTTCTGCACCTATGTAAGTTATCATATACTTGTTTTCTCTATTCTTTATTTGCCAGTAGTTAGACTTCTAAGCATCATTTTGTTGTGCCTTCGTGATTTAAGGTAATGTACTGCTATGATGATTGAGCCGCACATCCTTAATGTCAAGAAATTTACATGCTGTTGCTATTTACTTATCATGTTGTCATTCAATAGGGTATTTCAGTTTCATTTATTTCTGCATGAAAGAGATGACACAGTTTTCTTTCATTTCTGCTACAATTTATACATATAGAAAATATTGTATTCTTTAGTATTAATGAGGTGGTACAGTACCTATAACTTTTGTGATGTGTGCCTCGCATACCTTTCTTTTTTGACAATTAGTGCATTAGGTTATATGTCACTGTTCAGATGTTATTTTTGTAATGTGCATATTTCTTCTGTTATGGGAATCATTCAGGACTTTCTACTTTATGTTGAACAGTTCTGATATCCTGTAGGTCTCCTTGCAAGGCAGAGGAGAGGGGAGCTGACACGGCTGAATGATCAGTTGCGGCAGATAAATGCTGCACTCAGAAGACAAGCCAAGATTGAATCTTACGCTCCTACTTTGAGTTATGCACCAGTTGGCAGTAAGGTACAAGAATCAGATGTTATTGTTGATCCTCAGAAAGAACGCCTAATTGCCTACTTGAGGAGTGGGAAGAACCACCTGAGAAACCAAGCTCCTGACAAAGCATTTCCTGAGTTTAAGGCTGCACTTGATCTTGCACAATCTTTAAGTGATCATGTTGAAGAGAAGAAGGCGGCACGAGGACTAGGTTTGTTCCTTCTTTCATTGATTTTGAGGCACGTTATACACTCATGACACTAACAAATGTTGCTCATTGCTTTGAGTGTATCTCATTTGCTTAAGTTGTTTTTGCCTCAAATTCTTTGTTTATGCTATGTGGAAAATATAAGGCTTTTTAATAGAATTAAAACTTCGAGAGCGTATCAATACTGTGGAATGATGTCATTGTGTCCATCAAATAACAAAGAGCTATACTAACTGGAAACCGTTCAATGTGTTTGCCAAATCCAAATAACTAATTAGTTCTTTTCATTTTCCAGGAGCGTCCCTACAACGACAAGGGAAGTACAAAGAAGCCATAAAGTACCATTCCATGGTGCTAAACATCTCCAAGATGACCGGAGAGGATTCTGGTGTGACGGAAGCATACGGAGCAATAGCAGACTGCTACACCGAACTGGGTGAGCTTGAGAAGGCAGGCGAGTTTTATGACAAGTACATCGCACGATTGCAGACCGACTGAAAATAAGAGCGGCTTTATGACATCCTGTGAGAGTAAAAAATAAGGCTAATGTGATCCCTACCTTTTTGCCCCGACGCCATGTAATGTTTTGTAAATGTTCATTCACTTTCTGGGACCGATATCCTTTCTGCTGAACTGTCTCAAATGTTTATGACATGCGTCTGGGACGTAGCGATTGCTATACCTGGCCAACGGGTCAGGCTCTGGCCGACTGTGAGGTGGCCTGGCATGGCCCGGCTAGTTGATTGGGCCGGGCCGTGCCGGCCCGTGGGTTGACTGGTCAGGTCCAAGTACAACCCATCTGATTTTTCACGGGTTGGGCCATGTTGGGCCGGGCTGACTCGGAGCACAGATAAAAAATAAATATTAATTTTTTGCGAAATTACTGAAATTTAATTATATAATGTTAAAAATTATAAATTTTAAACATAAATAGGTCAAAATACATATATTTTTAATATAAAATTTTTTAAAAAAATGATAAACAGGCCGATCCGGTCATTACTGAGTCGTGCCGGGCCATACGGGACTGGTAGTAGGCTTGACCAGGCCGGTTTAAACGGGTCATGCTCGTGCCAAGCTAACCGTCCTGCGGCTAGGCCCAGGCACGACCGTCTGGTTATCGGGCCGGGCCTTGTGTCGGCCCAATTGGTCAGGTCTAGTGATTGCTATAGTAATATGTGAGGGTGAATTGGCACCGTGGCAAAACCATTTTTACCTGTACTGAAGTAACAATAATGTAGCAATGTATTATTCATTTGAAACTTATTAACCATCCAAAAAATTGTAGTTCTTTATTAGCCATTTAAAATTTTGAATTTCCTTATCAACCACTAATGTTAACTTTGTTTTTTTATTCGCTACTTGTCACACCCGGTTTTATGGCTAAAACCAAATGACTCTTTATGTGTGCCCAAAAACAAATTTCACACATAAAGTGACTTTATTAATAGTAAAACAGAATAATGTCTCGAATAACTGAACTATTACAAAAATAGACTAAGAGTTTTATTAAATTACAAACCAAACAGCGAAAACAAAACGAAAGCTTTTTGGGCTCCACAAGCAGTTGACCGAAAAGCTCGTCTAAACGTCGGTTCCAGAGTCTTCAATGTTCTCCCTCTACGGAGCAGCAATTATAAAGGTAAGGTTGAGTACGGAGTGTACTCAGCAAGTGTCGGAAGTATATGACATGTGGCAAATATCAAAGAACAGGCAATATAGGGTTTAATTGCACAAAAGCACACATTAGAGACACATTTCCTATTAAGCACCTATTTACTAAGTGAAAGATATCGCACCTATAAACAGTAGTGTAAGTAACAGAACCAAATCACAGTCTCCCACTGTGATTCACCAAATCAAACCAATACCATACCAATCCCAATTCCCGCTAATCATGTGAGGGTCCATGCAATGCTCATGACCGTGAGCATGGCTGTCATGACAGTTTTACACTCTGTACAGGTGGTACAAATTTTCCCACGAGTAATGATTTTATCCCCTATTGCCAGGTGACTAAAAAAATCTCTATTATGCCTGTGCCGTCGCACTCGCACACTTCTTTTGGTGCGAGGGCCCAGAGATCACTACAAAGCTTTTCCATGACTTCCACCAGCTTGTACGTGCCCACTAAGGTTTCACCCGTTGAGCACTAACCGAAAACCTGAGAGGCCCCCTCTTGTGCCGAATGGTTCCCGAGAGTAACCCTCCCTTCCCCACACATCTCTCTCTAGCGGATCCAAGCGTAACCCGCTTTCTCCGCTCCACCGTTTGGCACGCACAGAACTGGTTTTTATCACTTACTACGCCAGGCCGCATCCATTCTTAGCATCGTGGTTGTACGGGAATACATGGGTGGTCGCTCCACGAACCGGCCCTTAGATTTGAAAAGATAACTTACCAATGAACAGTGCCAGTAACCCTGCACACAGTCTTACACCAACCATATCGCCCAAATCATCACTATCCAAGTTACTATTAATATCCCATTAATCCTCGTGAAGCATGTATAATGATTCATTTAAATACACCCAACCCGACAGTAGCAATCTAAGCATATGATCTACCCAACAGTAAAGTAAACTAAGGTAACAAGACATAATGTAGAAATTAGGGTATTGCTATTAATAGGTACGCAGTCAATTTGACACAAGCATACAATCTACAAGACAGATGTTTTGAAAATAGGCACAAAATGGTCAAGGACACTTGCCTTGCTGCTCTTGGAAGTAAAAGTCGACAGTCTCGAACTCCTACTGCTGGAAGTCTTCGACGAACTGCGGCTTTGGGACGAAGTCGCCTATCGCAAGAGAACACAAACAATCAATCAAATGCAACAAAACAGAACAAGATCAGTATGATGATGTCATGAATGCATAGATTATTTCGATACAATTGTTTTGATATATTAGTTGCTTAAATCGGAGTTACGGATCAAAAGTTATGGCATTTATAAGGTTCAGAGACTAATCTGCAATTAAAATTGATTACTGGGGACCTATCTATAATTTACAAGATTATTTGAGGACTAAAATATAATTTTAGAAAAGTTCAGGGGTTTAATTGTAAAATTGTCATAGGCAGGGACTAATTTATAATTAAAAATAAGTATAGAGGCTTTTTTTGTAAAAGTGTTATAATTAATTATTAACTACTTAATATAATTAATTATTAAATAACTATTATAATTAATTATTATTAAATAAATTACTAAATAATTATTACAATTAGTTTCCAGTTTGATAATATTATTAATTATATAATTCTTGGTTAATCTGAAATTAATTAACCTAATATCTAATTAATTTTAATTAATCGGGTATGCTGACATCATGTTGAGGTCATGCTGACGCAATAAAGATTTAATTTGTTTTTAATCAGAACACTTGGTTTAATCTGGGCCCTCGATTTTAAATTGAACGGATCCGGTTATTTGGGTGACGTGGCTTGATGTGATGCGTCGGATTTGGATCGGATGGATGCGGTTAATTGGGTGATGTGGCACATTGTGGGCGCTTGGATTTGGATCAGGCGGCCGAGAATTGATGGATCTATTAAAAGAATGGGGGACCGATTTGATCCGTCTGATTTGAATCAGACGGTCGAGACTCGGCTCGGCTCGGCTGGCCGACGCGGCGGCGCCATAGTCGGCGACCTCCAGTGAGCTCGCTCGGGCTCACCGGGGCACGGATCTCGGCGTGAGAGGGCTCAAAATGACGAGGGGAGCTCACCGCGGGGTTGGATGGGGTCGAGGGTGGCCGGAGGCTGGGTCTCGACGGCGAGGTCGCGTCTCCGGGG
>BCLH01002730.1:9015-42521 GCA_001602315.1 Zoysia pacifica
CATATGAATCATTACTAATACTATCCTTACGGAGAAAACGCTATTCATAGTCAAGAACAGGGAAAAAAGGAATTTCATATATGCTGTGTGTTTCTGTGCTATTCAACATACTATGTTGTTCCATGTTCTGACAATGGTATTGTATTCTCCAGCAAGAGCGTGAGAACTATGAATACATCATAAATGAAGGAAAGATCATCCATAAACTATCTGGAGAATTACTTTACACAATCCAGGACAAAGGGACTAAATGGATTTTTGTTATGAGCACAGCAAAAAGACTTTATGCTGGCAAGGTAACCTGTCTCCAATACAAGGACTTCATACTTGTGCTGTGGCAGAAACAATATTAAAGCTTATATCAATGTTTGTTAGTTTCTGCTTTGTTTAGAGCCAGCAAATTAATTTCTACAACATGATTTATCCATCCAGAAAGAGAAAGGTGTATTCCAGCACTCCAGCTTTTTAGCAGGTGGTGCTACCATAGCTGCTGGAAGATTTACTGCAGAAAATGGAACTATCAAGGTACAGTTAAGGAACGAAGCCCTGTCACTAGAACTACTCAGTTGAAGAGTTTTTTTTTTTTACTTAACTACATATATTATTCTTTGGAATTGTCTCCAACAAAAGGATTTGTTGTTATCAAGCAATTATTGGTTAATGATTCAATTCATTGTGCATGGTTCTTCAAAGTATTATCATGGGCAGTCATGAATAACAAATATTGCCTCCTTATTGTGGGGAAAAAACGTGAAATAGAAACCCAAATATTGGATTTTATCTATATAGTGAAGATCATATTCTTTAAATATACTAGTATAGCTCTGTTATGGAGCTAACCAAAGTATCTACTTATCTTGATTTAACCATCAATTGAATGGAAATTTAATCATTTTAATACTTCGATTTGGTATTGTTGTGTGCCTTTTCAGTGGTTCAATTATGCCATGTTCTGATGTTCTTTTCTGAAACAGTCCATCTGGGCCTATAGTGGCCATTACAAACCAAGCTCGGAGAACCTCGGCAATTTCATGAACTTCCTTGAAGATAATGGAGTAGATCTCCAACAAGTCGAGGTACACTATTTTACTCATTCACATTGTAAAATATCACAAAAAACTAGATGATCTCATTTCACCATTGACCTTGTTTGGGGCCATTCAGGTGCTTGCATCCACCAAAGAAGATTACTATGACGATCCAGTGCCGAGTGACACCCAGAAAAATCTTACTGCTGCTATCAGTACTCCAGAAGTTACAAACACCGCAGAAAACAACGAGGGCGAGAATGCTCCTGCCGACCAAGCCAAGCCAACCTACCAGAGAACTCTATCCGGGGGTCTGCAGAGCCCCAAATCCACCGAAGTCACCCAGAAAGCCATTCTCGAGAGGATGAAATCCAAGAGCGAGTCCAACAAGTCCTACCAGCTCGGGCACAGACTGTCCCTGAAATGGTGCACCGGGGCTGGCCCAAGGATTGGATGCGTCAAGGACTACCCGATGGAGCTCAGAACGCAGGCCATGGAGATGGTGGACCTGTCGCCACGGGGGTCGACACCGTCGTCCTCAAGGAGGTTGCCCTCGTCGTGGGTCGCACCAACGTCGCCGCTCGCACCGGTGCAGGCCTCCCTGCCCCAGCCAATCTAGGGAAGCTTAGGAGACAAGTGAGATGCATGTAGTGCCCAAGGCAGCCTGCTGAAACCTTTGCTGTTCGGATGTCGGTTACTGTGATTCTGCATTATGAGTTTTGTATCATGCAAAGCTTGGTTCGTTCTTACTGCATTGCCCTTGATTGTGTGTTCCACTCATTGCTCAGTTTTTTTGACACTGGTATTAGGGCCGAAAACAGTACGGAAATTTTCTGTCTCGACCGTGTTTCGTTTATCGTTTTTTCGTATCATTTTCGAATAAGCGGAGAAAAATAAAAATGGTAATAAAAACGGTATGGTTTTTTTTCGGATCGTTTCAGCGAAATTTCATTTCAAGTGGAATTTTTTGTTTTTTTATCGATTTCTTCAAATACGGAAAAGAGATCTCATTTGGACAAGTTTTATGAAAAATAAAAATTAAAAGTTATAAATTAAACAATCTTTTATTGGTCTATATTGTTGGGTCATATGTTGTGAATTTAATTGTAATTTATATTATATATATTGTAATATTTAAATTATATAGTGAATGTTTGATATTTATTTTATTTATATTTTTGATTTTTTTTTTCGGTTACTGATCGTTTTGTTTTGTTTTCGAAACTACGTATTTATCCGTTTATTTTGTTTTCGATTTTTTCATTTCTGTCTGGTGTTAAAAGTTGATGTATTTTACGGATAGTTTTCTTCGTTTTCAGCCATAACTCGTATGCGACTTTTTTCGATATTTTTTCGGTTATCAGCTGTTTTGTTTTGTTTTTGAAACATCGTATTTATCTGATCATTTTGTTTGTCTGGTGTTCTAAATATGAAAATGAAAATAGTTGATGTATTTTGCCGATAGTTTTCTTCGTTTTCAGCCCTAACTCGTATGCGACGTGCAGTGCCAACTCATAGGCTAATGCAGCAGTTTTGGGCCTTGAGCCTGCCCTGCTTCGGCCCAGTAGGCACATTGCATCTCCAATAGTCAGGATTGTGGGCCGCCGAGCTCCCTTCACTAAGGTTGTGTTTGCAACGTAACCATTTCGAATTTCACAAAAATTTATTCAATTTTATAAAAAAAAATGCATAAAAAAAATTCTTCCATTCGAAACGGAGCCTAAAAGGTGCTGTTTGGGAAAGCGTATTTGTTCAGCACTGTTTCGAGTTGATGCTTGGCGCCAAAAAAAAAACAGAGGAAACAGTACTGCTAATGATTCCATTTTATACACATCTTCTGAGCAGTCAACGAAGAGCCATTAATCTTGTTCATCTGGATCTAGTTACAAATCACCGGCATCTTCCCGTATCGTAAGAGGCAGAACGGGAATCCCGCGTCGCCGGCCGTACCGCAACTCCTCCAATTTCGTATTCGCGTCTCCCTAGGAGCTCCCGCGCTGCGCTGACTTCAGCTTCGGCACCCCCCACCCCGCACCGACTGAGACGGAACGTTCCCTCCCTCTTCTTCTACTTCCAAAACCCTCTTCCCTATACCATCTCACTCCACACAGGCGCACACACCACTACTAGTCTCGAGCTCGCAGCTCGCAACACCTCTGCGACCGAGAGAGAAGAGAAGAGAATCGAACGTGATGGGGTTGGCTGGCGGTGGGCGGCCGGCGGGCAGGCTGGCGCGGGCGGCCATGAACAAGAAGCGGCAGCAGACGCTCAACAACATCAAGCTGACGCTCCTCTGCGGCTTCATCACGGTCCTCGTCCTCCGCGGCACGGTCGGCTTCAACCTCCTCGTCAGCGGCGGCGTCTCCGACGGCGAGTCGTCGGACGCCAAGGTGGTCGAGGACATCGAGCGCATGCTGCAGGAGATCCGCTCCGACTCCGAGCTCGAGGACGACGTCGGCGTGGTCGGGAACGCGACCGCGCTGGCGAGCAACACCACGGCGTCGTCCGCGGCGGCGAGGGAGAGGTACAGGCTCGGCCCGCGGGTCACGGACTGGGACGCCGCGCGGCGGCAGTGGATGTCCCGGAACCCGGAGTTCCCGTCCAGGGACGGGCGCGGGAAGCCGAAGGTCCTGCTCGTGACCGGCTCGCCTCCCGGGCCGTGCGACAACCCGATGGGCGACCACTACCTGCTCAAGGCGATCAAGAACAAGATCGACTACTGCCGGCTTCACGGCGTGGAGATCATGTACAACACGGCGCACCTCGACCCGGAGCTCACCGGGTACTGGTCCAAGATCCCGCTCGCGCGGCGGCTCATGCTGGCGCACCCGGAGGTGGAGTGGATCTGGTGGATGGACAGCGACGCCATCTTCACCGACATGGCGTTCGAGCTCCCGCTCCCGCGCTACGACGGGAAGAACCTCGTCGTCCACGGGTACCCGGACCTGCTCGAGAAGCGGTCGTGGATCTCCCTCAACGCCGGCATCTACCTGCTCCGCAACTGCCAGTGGTCGCTCGACCTGCTGGACGCGTGGGTGCAGATGGGACCGAAAGGCCCGGTCCGCGTCGAGGCCGGGAAGCTGCTGAGGTCCAGCCTGACCGGCCGCCCGGCGTTCGACGCCGACGACCAGTCGGCGCTGATCCACATGCTGCTCACGGAGAAGGAGAAGTGGATGGACAAGGTGCACATCGAGACGGAGTTCTACCTGCACGGCTTCTGGACGGGGCTCGTGGACAAGTACGAGGAGATGATGGAGAAGCACCACCCGGGGCTCGGCGACGACCGCTGGCCCTTCATCACGCACTTCGTCGGATGCAAGACCTGCGGCAGGTACGAGGACTACCCGCTGGACCGGTGCCTCAGGAGCATGGAGCGCGCCATCAACTTCGCAGACAACCAGGTGCTCAGGCTCTACGGCTTCCAGCACCGGTCGCTGGCGAGCCCCAAGGTCAGGCGAGTCACCAACAGGTCGGAGAACCCGCTGGAAGCCAAGGAGGCGGCGCTCAAGCTGGACGCCAAGTTCGACAGCCCGTAGCCCTTGGCACTGGCAGAGCGATCCACTCTCTGTTCTTGGGGGAAACTAACCCAAGAATCGAGCTTATGCTTTCGAGGAGGAACGGTGATTTTAAGAGTTTTGATCAGTTATTCGTAGAGTTCAGCTTTGTACCAGTAACCACCGCACGAACAAGGGTGACATACTATATACCGTGACTGAATTGTTGTTATTTGTTATAAATTTATTTGGATCCAGAGCAAATTCAGTTTTGTAGCAACTACTGCACGAACAAGTTCAGTTTTGTACTCGTAACGACTGCACGAACAACAGTGAGATTGTGAAATTATGCCGCAATACACTTCTTTTCTTTTGATTAGCTCCTCTCAGTTATCTTTGAACCATAAACGCAGCCATTATAGAACCAGACGATTTGTTGGTGAAGATCATTGATTGATGGCTCATTTATGTTACAATGATACAAATAATTGTAGGTTTGTGAAATTTACTTCTCTTGCAGTTCTACAATGTGAAATATTTCCTCTGTGTTTCGTTTTTGTTGTAAATCAAACCAAATATCGAAGGAGCAGTACGAAACAAGTAATAGCAACTCAGTTTAGGTATATTTATATTGCTGCAAAATTGAAACCCCAGAACACTCAATACAAACAGAGAACAACTGATCAATACTCCTCAGTATCGCCATCCCAGTTTCATAAGGATTCTCGCAAGAACAGATTCTCCCTTCACTAGGCGCTTTCGACTTTTGCGTTCAATCTTTTCCCAGGGAGCCGGCGGCTCTTTGGGTTTTTTCAAGTAAGCAATCGCCTCCTCCTTGGCCTCAAGGGGGTCCGCCGACCGGTTCGCCACCCGCCGGACCACGGCGCTCTCCAGCGTGCGGTGCTCGAACCCGTAGAGCCGGAGCACCTGGTTGTCCGCGAAGTTGAACGCGCGTTCCATGCCCTTGACGCACCGGTCCAGCTTCAGCGCGTGGTCTTCCTCGGACCTGTTGCCGCCGCGGCACGGCTCGCATCCGCCGAAGTGCGTGACGAAGGGCCAGCGCGCGTCGCCGAACCCGGGGTGGTGCTTGGCCATGAGTTCGTCGTACGTGTCCACCAGCCCCGCCCACACGCCGTACAGGTAGTACTGGTTCTCGATGTACACCTTGTCCATCCACCAGTCCTTCTCGGTGAGCAGCAGGTGGACGAGCGCCGACTGGTCGTCGGCCTCGGTCGCCGGCCGGCCGGTCAGCGTCGCGGTGAGGAGCTTCCCGGCGTCGACGCGGACGCGGACGCGCGGGCCCATCGTGGCCCACGCGTCCAGCAGCTCCAGCGACCACTGGCAGTTCCGCAGCAGGAAGCTGCCGGTGCTGACGGCGGCCCACGACCGCTGCCGGAAGATGTAGTCGTAGTGCCCGTACACGACGAGGTTGCTCGTCACGTACCGCCCGAGCGGGAGTTCGAAGCCCATGTCGGTGATGACAGCCTCGCTGTCCAGCCACCACAGCCACTCCGCCTCCGGGTGCGCGAGCATCAGCCGCCGCAGGAGGGGCAGCTTGGACCAGCCCGGCCCGGTGAGCTCCGTGTCGACGCCCGCCGCCATGTCGTGCACCATCTCGACGCCGTGGAGCCGGCAGTAGTCCGCCTTGTTCTTCGCGCCGCGGAGAAGGTAGTGGTCGCCGACGGCGCTGTCGCAGGGGCCCGGCGACGAGGCGGTGACGAGCAGGACGCGCTCGTTGCCCCGCGCGTCGCGCGACGGGAAGCCACGGTTCAAGTGCAGCCACCGCCGGCGCTTCGCGTTCCACCGCGTGACCCGGGGCCCGAGGCTGTAGTTCGTCGCCCAGGGCGCGCCGGCGTGGTGGAAATCGGACGTCCCGGACGCCGCGTCTTCTTCGTCGACCTCGTCGTCGTCGAGGGCGGAGTCGGCGCGGATGTCGCGGAGGACCCGCTCGATGTCCTCGACGACGCGGGCGTGCTCGGAGACGGTGACGGCGCCGCGGCTGTAGCGCGCGAGGCGGTTCACGCCGATGGTGGCGCGGAAGAGTAGGAACGTGATGAACGCGCTGAGCAGGGTGACTCTGATCCTGTTCACGGTCCGCTGCGTGTGCTTCCCGCCACCACCGCCGCCGCGCGGCTGCAGCCGACCCACGCCGGCGGCCGCCACATCCATTACGTACGAGTGGTGCACACACAGTCCTGATCGTTGGTTGCCGACTTGCTGCTGGCAGTGTGACTAGTTGAGCGCATGGAGCGAGCGTCCACGTGGGCGGGCCTACGTCCGTCCACGAGCAGGCAGGCAAGAACGTTCGATTCTATCGGAAGTCAGCGGCGCGGGAGCTTCGAGGTGGCGGTGATTATGAAATTGCTCGATCTGCGGAGAGGCAGATCGGCCGGCGAGCTTGGATTGCTGCAAGTCTTGTGACGGTGAGTGCTCAGCGCCGCAGATGGCGCGGGTCAAAGACTACGGAGTCCAAAGTAAAGATCTGGTACGAGTACTGCTCCTAGACGAAGAGCGATCTGCTGCTCGGCTTCACTTCCGTTGGCGATTGTGCGCGCGGTCCAAATATTTCTTTCGAACTTTCCGCGGGCCTACTGCACTTGGGCTGCGATCGTCTGCCTGGACTGGCCCAGTGACGATATGAGAGAGCCAATATGGCCGTGTTGGGCTGGAATCTCTCGAATCCTTCCTTCACCTTGAAACTGCAGCCTGTGAATCCTTCACCACATTTACGTGCCGGGCTTTTCTGGGTCTGGGCCGGGCGGCCCGTTTGGCCAACTAATCTTTTACCCGCTGGCAAGTGAGTATATCTACTTTTGCTGCGTGCAACAGCATCCCTTTACAGTAACCTCTTTTGGAGCTTTTTCACCTTTAGAGCCTGATGAACAACCAGGGGGAAGAAAAGCGGCGGATCACTGGTGGCGTTGCGCACGAGCGCCGGCGACAAAGCAGCACGCAGAATTCCGGGGGCCGGCCATGAGCTCATCATCGTCGTCTCGGCCTCCTGTCCCCCGGATGCCACCCAACGCCCGGACCCAATCAACAACCCGGACTCATTCGCCATGTCGCTGCCATCACCGACCGTCGTCTCATCTCATACAGCAACTCATTTCCTCATTTGTATTGCAAGCTGGGAGACTTGTGAGAGGAGAGAGATATTACAATTTGATTGAAGTTTACATGGAATTAGCACTGCACTTGGTACAAATGTAGGGCCCAATTTGGAAGACAAGAAGGATTCCATAGACAATACCAATTCGATTGAGATGTTTCAACTCTACAGAAACTCTGATGCTACTATACGATGGTGCCGAGGCATGGTGCAAAAAGAACAGCATTAAGTTAATTACTGGTTGACACGGCGCGCGTCCCCACCTCGCCTGTCATGGCGCGAGTGACCGAGGTCCCTCGGAGACACGCACCCGGCAGCAGTTTGCGGCGAGCGACAACAACGCCGCGGCTCCATTCCAGAGCGCCCTGCTCCCCGTCCTCGCCGATTGCCTCGTGCGCGCCATGCGCCGTGGTCCATCCACGTGCGCCGAACCGGACACGGACAAGACGCTAGCTCCTGGTCAGGTCCTCCGGTTCCGCCGATGGCACAGCACAGCTTCGGTCCGCACGTGGGCGCACTTGTCTGGCTGGCTGGCTGGCTAGTAGTACTCGACGGGCGTGCCGGGACCGCTATCATCGTCGTCCGACACGTCGTCGCTGGCCTTGCCGTTCGCCGCCGCGGCGGTGGAGAACGGCGGAGGCACGTAGGGCGGCTTGGCGCAGCGGAGGAGCGCCCAGTTAACGCCGTTAAAGAAGGGGTGGCGCTTGATCGCCGCGGCTCCGACCGCGTTGCCGAGGCGGCGGTCGGGGTCCTTGGCGAGCAGCGCGGCGACGAGGTCCTTGGCGGCGGCCGAGACGCCCGGCTCCCTGGGGAACTCCAGCGCGCGCGCGACGATGTTGGCGAGCGTGGCGTCGTTGTCCGCGCCCTTGAACGGCGTCGCGCCGTACAGGAGCTCGAAGACGAACACGCCCAGCGTCCACCAGTCGACCGCGCTGCCGTGGCCCTCGCCGGCCACGATCTCGGGGGCCAGGTACTCGTGCGTGCCGACGAACGACATCGAGCGGAGCTCCACCGGCTCCGCCACGAACTCCAGGTCCGGCCTTCCCCCGCCGGACGGGAATCCACCACCGCCGCCGGCGGTGGAAGAGGTCTTCTTGGTGTTACGCCAGCGGCGCCTGCCGCGCTGGCGCCGGTGGCCGCGGCCCGGGAAGAGCTGGAAGCAGGAGACGGCGGGCACGATGCAGGACGAGATGGCGCAGGAGGCCGCGTTGTTTTGGCCGCCGGCGAGCGCGACGCGGTCGGATATGACGTGGGCCGGGGTGGGCGCCGTCGGGTCGCACTTGAGCGACAGGTCGAAGTCGGTGAGCATGATGTGGCCGTCCGCGCGGACGAGGACGTTCTCCGGCTTGAGGTCCCTGTACACGATGTCGACCATGTGGACGTACTCCAGCGCGGCCACCACCTCCGCCGCGTAGAACCTGCACGCACGGCGCGGTTGGAAATTTTTAATCAGAGCGCCATCGTCATCATTGGTTATCTAACTGCTCGTCCCTCAGAACCATCTTCATGATGTAGCGGGGAGGATCATCACGCAGAATCAAACGCGCCATTTCTGAATTTCCACATCAACCATCATTGCTTAAGTTTTTGCAGCGAGTGTGGTACTATCATTCGTAATAAAATGTGTCGCCGACGCGAGGAACAGACGCTTTCGTCGCTGCAAGTTTGATTACACCGACCGGTGCTCCTGATGACTTGCAACGAAGCGAAGTTTCGCGCACCTTTGCAGTACAGAATCGGATAATTGCACCGATATTGCAGAAGCACACAATTGCCGCAGGCCTTGACTGTATTCACGCGCGCCTATACTAACGACTGAGACACCTGCGGTCCATCTGAATCAAGTGCCCGCTCCGTGTTGCAGCGGAGCAGAGGAGGAAAAAGATAGAGGGCCACAGACAGTGCTCGAATCGGCGCATCATTGGTGTCGTTGGAGGTTGCACGCGCACGCACACGGTGGGGGGGCCTAGTTTAGCGCACCAAAGTCCAAAGGGACGGAACCCATGTGTGCATGCTCCTCGGCCGGGTTAATTGCTACTGTACTCTAGATTAACAATCATTATAAGAATACTCCCCTATAGGAGAGTAGTACATGGCCTATGCTGATCTCGAGCACCGAACGTGAAAGCCGTAACCCATAGGGGGGTTATGCTTCCGAGCTGTCATTCTTAAGCCGTCACATGGACGTTAATAAAACCCTGTTGACCAACGCATCTCCCCTGCTATCTACGCGAGGCGTGAGAGCGGTGCCATGTTCTCGAGACGAACCCGGCGCCGTAGCACACGGGCGCCTCTCGCGCATGTCATCCGGCCACTCTACTACACAGTCCCATGTGCTGATTAAATATGAAGGCGATCGATGTGGAGCAGGTGGCCGCCGGAACCGTATTTTGTGGCTGGGCCGTAACAACCTCCCTCCCTCCCTCCCGGTAGATGCGGAGTTGACTGTAGCAGGAGCAGGACGGAGTAGTGGCACCGTCCCCTTGTAGCTGTTGATGGATGAGTCCTTGACCGCACGGACGCAGGCGTCGATCTAGCGACCGTGACCGGTTGTTACTGCTCCAACCAGTACGATTTCCTATACTGTACTTCCGCTTCCGCGCTTCGTGAACTGTTCTGGAAGGCTCACAGCCTACGCGAGGCGCGATGGAAGGGAGAAAAGCCCGAGGATCGTCCGTCATCTTCGCGAGGAGAAGAGAAGAATCTGCGATTCAGGAAGGTTTGCGCGCACGCGACGCGCCCGCCTATAATTGCGCGCATGGAGCGGAAGGAAGCGTGCAAGCGCGTAGGACAAGCGGCGCACAGCGTCGACAGCCTTGACGGCTTGACTTGAGGCAGAGTGAACAGAGTGATTGGGACGCTATACAACTGTGTGGCGCACAGACTCAGCGTGGCTGTGCACGTATGGCCCCGACCCGGAGCGTGAAACTGTCCCCGGATGGTCATGAGGAGACGCGATCAAGGGGAACAAATGTCTGCTATACTCCTACTTAATCTGGTTTGCAAAACACGCAGTGGTAGTATAGTTCTCCTATGATGAGGCGCATTTCTCGGACTGAACCTGTAGTGGTACGATACTTAACTAAGAGTGATGCGGGTCCACTGGATCCATAAAATCGGAAGTAACAATTCCAAAAGGAACCACGAATGCAGCAGATTAAGCAACTAATCAATCAATCAGGCGTCTAGGAAGCAAGCCACATTCTACTCCCTCCGGAAAAGCCTACTGCAATACTCCGACTCTAGCTAAGGATCAATCATTCAAGGCTGAAGGGGAACGGGCGTACCTGACAGCGGCCTCGGAGAAGCGGCGGTGCGGCTGGCGCTGCCGGAGGACGTGCAGGTCGCCGCCGGGGCAGAACTCGGTGAGCAGGCACGACCAGCGCTCGCCCTCGGCCACGCCGAGAAGGCGCGGGAGGAACGGGTGGTCCACGGCCTCCAGGATCTCGCGCTCAGTGCGCGCGCGACCCTCCTTGTTCCGACCCGCCAGCTCCTTCCGGTCCATCACCTTCGCAGCCACCACCACAGCGCTGTTGTTGTTAGTGGTGTTGCTGTTCTTCCCCTGCTGCGGATGCTCGTGCTGCGGAGGCGGCAGCTTGACCTCGGCCAGATACACGCTCCCGATGTCCCCCGCGCCCAGCCGCCGCAGGAACCGGATGTCGGAGAGCGCGACGGTCCCGAACCGAGGGATGGAAGATGAGGTGGTGGCGGCGGGGGCGCGCGGCTGGGGTGGGGGCGGGATGATGGGCCCGGAGTATGACGCGGTGGCCACGGAGACGGTGGACACGGTGGAGGCCGAGCGCGACCGCTCCGACGAGCCGAAGCTCACGCTCTGCAGCTCGTCCGCCGCCGGGTCGTCGGGCATTGTTCCTTGCGGTGGACTGGGGTGGGCGGCTGCGGTGAACGCGGGGACTGATGGATGACGGGCGGACGGGACAGGGGAGGACGGAGGAGACGGAAGATGATTATGGAGGTGGCTGGGGTGGCAATTTGAAGGGGACACGAGGGAGGTGGACGGATGGCGATGGGCCGGGCCGGGCCGCGTCGATTCACTTCCTGTTTTCTTACGCGGCTGCTCCTCCTACCATATAAAAACGGCTTGTTCATTCCGGGGAACATGCAGGCCCTGTTCTCCGGGGTTAGATTTTGTACTGTTCTTGCGCTACGCATGGATTTGATTTGGTTGCCATTTCCAAACCGATTCGATTTGGTTCTAGTAACAACAACTCAAGGCTGTGTTACCGACAGTTCTGACCTGATAGTAGCGGAGCAGGCTTCTTACTGTCCCACACGTCAGCGACATTCGTACCCTCGATGATCATCAAAAGAACTCGTTCCGTGAGCATAGGTATGGTATTTTTTATTTATTTATTTCAGACAAGCATAGTAGTATGGTGGATTCGCACAGGCCACAGACAAGGCGAGCACGGACAGGCGAGTGGACCAGACGGATGTCTGGATGGGCCAAACGCGGGCGGGCCACCTGCCCACCTACAGACACCCCTCCCTCCCTGGCTTTTTGCTAGCGAGCAGGACGAACCTGCGAAAATCAGGCTTCTGCTACAATGCAAGCGACCTCCAGCGTTTTCTTGGAGGGATCCTTGCTCTGGACGGGATAGCATGGGTCCCATTGCGTTGGGTTCTGGTTGCCGGAAACAAGTCGATGCTTCCACGTCCCCATGAGAAGTAGGAGTAGTAACGTATTTGGCCCAATGGAGATCTGAAGGCCCGGAGACCGTACCTGCCTTTTACATCTCCAGAAGCGGCACATCAGCGCAATCTACCCTTCTCTTGCAACAGGGACTCAGTGAGTGCTCTGGGACTGTACCGAAATGATCAGTCCAGTGTGGCGCCATGAATTGGCCGGCGTCGTGAGCAAATGATCGAGCCACCGCATTGACTCTCTCGCTCTCTCGCTCTCTCTCGCGCGCGCGCGCTTTGAGGGGCGTTGGCCGGTGCACGCCATGACGGAGGTCAAGCACCTGTGCCTGATGAGGTTCAAGGAGGGCGTCGTGGTGGACCGTGACGACCTCCTCAAAGCCACGACGGAGCTAGTGACACATATGGGCATGGTGAAATCATTCGAGAACGCTGCTAGTAGTAAAATCAAGCTCGTCATCTTCATTCAACCGCTGCATGCTGCAATGCTGACGCAGGGCTTCGCCCCATGATCGAGCCACGAGAGAGGAACGCCGCGTTCGCCGGCATGTGCATGGCCGCCCTCGAGGAGGTCGTCGTCGTCATCGCCGAGCCACCGCTGGCAAATACTATGCGCAGGACTTGGCACTTGCTTGGCTATCTTTGGAATAAATTTTGCTCATCTTTCCAGTGGTAATCTAACCACCCCCGTCGCTTGTAATCTCTTCACTTCTTTTCGGCGTTTATGATGGATCGACCGATTCCTAAACAATTTTTTTATTGTACTCTGTCCTGCTTAAACTTTTTGAAAAGCAGCAGGTTCCACAATAACTCGGTAATACCTCTTTTTCAAAATATAAAAATGTTAAAAAAATTTAACTCTTACTTAAGTATATCTTAAAAAATTATATAATTTTTAATATAAAATATATTTTTTATAAAAATTTATATTATGATTAATTTAAAAAAATATAATTTTTATATTAATAAAATATTATTAATTATATATTGTTACTGATTAAAATAATTAAAATTTGATTTTAATTAAATCTAAAAATACTTATATTTTCTAAAGGAGAGAGTGCTACTCGTAGTACAGCGGTTTGTTGTTACTCGTACATTTGTAAACAGTGACGAGATGTCAGCTTCTTCCTGTGAAGGCATTTACGCTGGCATTTAAACTCCATCCGAACTCCCAAGCACGGTTCACAGAAACTTTTGGTATAATAAATTCAATTTTTTTAAAAAAATTAAAAAAATTTGAACATTCAAAAACCTGTTAAATGGAACAATTTACCGAAAAACCACTCAAACTGATTTGATTTTAAATTTAAAAACGATAAACCGCAAAAAACGATTAGTTTTTTTAAAAAAAATTGATTTTCGAATTTATCTATTTTTACGGTTTAGTAGCAGTTTTAAAACCGTCAAATAGCGCGGCCGCGGCTTCCGTCGGGAAAACGGTAACATAAACCTGCTCTGAAGATGAGCAGTTTTCAAGTGCAAGCGGAGGCAAATGGCCAAAAAGGCTCCAACTGAAAACATTTGAAATCTCATTGACAGCAGAAGTCTTTCTTTCGTTCCCTCCTTTTTGCCTTTTGCATTCCAAGAAATGATGGAGCTCTCAGTGACGGCACAAGTTTCAAGCGGAAGTGGGGGCAAACGGCCAAAAAGGCACCAACTGGAAACATTTGAAATACTGAAATCTGAGTACCATCAGAACGATAAGGACGCCAGAAAATGGCTACTCAAAATGCCGAGTCTTGTTCTGCAATCATCCTGCGGAAAATGGTGCGCACCTTGAACAAGACTGAATCTCTCAATTTGTTCCATCGAACCATTCTTAGGACAACGGAGCGCAGCTTGTAATATTGGCATCTTATTACAGAGCTGAAACAAATCGAAGCAAGAAAGCGCATAATAAGATTGAAAATGGAGTGTGATCAAATGAAAGACTGAACGTGTCGCTTTCCGGCTTCTTACGCCGTTGCCTACTTGAGTAAACTGAAAAATAGAGTGCGTGTAACGTTTGCCGACGCCCTCACATCTATACATAAACGCATTATGTGCAGCCATTTGCAAACTACTGCAAATATTTGAACCGCCTGATTCTTTTATTCTACAGTCCAAGTTATCTGAACCGTCCAATTGATACGCTAGCTTTTTAACCTTGCTAATTTCTTCCACTGAACATTCTCGCAACGAGATAGATGTGCAGCCACTGATTTTCTGGAGAGATTTAGATAGATACCATCTCAAAGTGAGCAGAGTTGCAAAATGCTATCCCAAAGTTTTGGACATGCAAAATAGTACAAAGCATGTTGAGTTACAAATTATCAATGGTGTTACTTTTTCTGTGAAATCCTAACAGCAGAAACTAAAAAGACAGAAATACCCCTAGATTTGCATCCTCAACCATTTGTGTGCACAATCTTTTTTCCGTGATCTTTTTTTAAAAAAAATTGGCATGATCTTTGGCAATTTCAAATATTATACTAATGATAGAGAGACATAATTTTCGCTCACATATCAATAAGATGAAATTATAATCATTACTATATTGACATGAATTTAACATATATAGTTGCAACTTGTTGCGCAAACTCACTGGCAACACAATTTTTTTTGTCATGTGCACATGTCAAACAATAAATAAATTTCAGATTCAAGCGAAAATAAATAATTATTTGATTCAGATGCATTGATTGATCTTTGGGCTGTGTAAGGGCTCTTTTGACAGAGCTCTTAGCTTTTAATTCTCAGACAGAATCAAAAGAGCTCTGTCAAACACAGTTTGAAAGTTTTTTTCAAGAGAAGTGATTCTTGTTTGATTCTGTGAAGCTAAGAGGCTGAGAGCTTAAAAAAAAAAGCTTCTTCTAATTCTGTAAAATGATTTTCTATCCTGATTCTAAAAATTTATCATAGAGAATCAAAGAGAATCACTCTCAGCCATCAGAATCACTGGAGAATCAGGAGTAAATCCTCAGAAGCTGAGGGCTCTGTCAAACAGGCCATAAGGCTAGTAGAGAGTATGAAGAGATGCAGGGGTAAAATTGACATTTTGTAAATATTCTCTTTCACAAATGAGATTTCAGCCCACTTTTAATGGAAAATGTCACGGTATTAGTAATTTTCAATTAAAACAAGTTTGTGATGGTATTTTTCAAGTCTAAAACTTTGGGGATAGTATTCTTCAACTCCGGTCACTTTGGGATGACATTGATCTAAATTTCTCTATTTTCTGCTTACAGAACTAGAATAGACTAGAGCAAAGAATGCACACAACCACTGAAAATAGGAAGATCGGTTCCAGCTTCTTTTACAGCCACCAGTCACAATCACACCCGTGAAAACGGGGACGCTTCCACACAAGACTTGCAAGCTTAACCTTACCCTGGATGTCAGTTCAGTTGTGCACCGCTGGAATCATATCATTTCAGATGTGCAGCAACAAAGAATGATCAATGATAGACCACTGCTAATTCGAAGGCGTCAGGCATATCAGAAACAGTACGAGCACTGGCAGCAACTCAGCGCACCATTACACATCAGCCAATCTCCAAAACAGATCACCATTCATCAGTACAAACGTTGGCATGGGATGAAAGCAATGGATAATAAAACCGTGAAAGCAACCCTACGTTTGGCCAACTCCAAACCAACTCACAGCTCCCAACCAAGATGAATCCGGCCGAATTCAGGTAGCGCCAACAAGGCGCCGTGCCTAGAAAGCTCTTTCTTCTTAACGACAGGCTAAGACCAGTAGACCACTCAGACGCAAAGTAAAAGATACGGCTGCCTGCTTGATTAGACGTGTGTTTAAGCTTTGCTTGGTGTTGTACTAGCGTTGTAACAGTTGTACTGAGGTTCAAGAAACCAAAGAGAAGAATGAGGGAAAAAGAGGAGGAAGGAAGGCACCAGAAAGAAAATGTCGCAATGCAGAAGAAAGGTTGCTTGGCAAATGGAATTAGCTGATGATGGAGACCGTGGTTCACTGCTCAAAGGTTGGATGATGTCGCCATCAAGTCCATATCATCTGCTACTCTGTTGGCGATTTGGCGTGGAGTAACTGATAAAACCAGAGCTAAAAACAAAACCACGGAACGCAGGAGTATAATACAAGTCATGTAACAATTCCAACAGGAGGGAGTAAGAAGCAACGAGGAAGATGAATCTAGAGTATGTTTTACTGCAGAATGTATCTAGGCAGGGCAGATGAAAAGGAAACATGTAGTGGATCTCAGGAACCAGAATTCAGCAGCTAAACTGAAGGAAAAGTGTATCACCAAGAGTAAACGATCGTGCAATATATTTGATGGCAAAGTGCACAAGTATATGCAGATATCGATCGCATGGAATCGCATAGGAACAGATTCCACTGTACTGGTATGAAACTGTGCGACAAGCAGAATTAAGCATTGATTTCTAGTGCACAACAAGCAGAAACTGGAGAGAAACTGGCACCTCACACAGCAATACTGAAATCAAGCACAATCTATCCATGATATTTGTATGATCCTTTGTTAACTGTACCAGCACGCACACATCACTAAAATTATCAGGATTTTTAAACAAAAATGGAAAGAAGAATCAACTCTGCCTCCACAGCAGAGTGGATCTCATGGTGCCTTCCCAAAATTCATTTTTGACACAAGCCAACGAATATATACGTCTAAACTGCAAACACCGACCAGTCCCTTCTTGATTTGGTTTGCTAAATTCCACCAAATTCTCAAGTCAACGGAGAAACAACTTTGACGAAAGGGGTGAGCAGCAGCATCGACCTCACGGAGTCGAGTTGGAGACGAAGCCATCAATCAACCACATCAAGGCGGGGTCCTGAAGGCCTGAACGACGAGCGCGAACCCCGGCGCGGCGGCCTCCTCCTCGAGCCAGAGCCTGCCCTCAAGCGCGCTCCTGGCCCGGAGCATGACGACCGCGCACCCGGGCGGGTCGCGGAACCACCAGCCGTGGAGGTCCCACATGACGTCGACGGGCGCGCCGTCGACGAACACCGTCTGGTTCCCGCGGAAGTTCCAGCGCAGGCTGCGCGCCTGCACCGCGCGCTTCCCGTCGACGCTGACCCACAGCTCCTCCTCCCCCGGACGGGCGGAGCTAGTCGAGCACCCCACGCTGACCTCGTGCTCCGCCCCGCCCTCCGCGAACCGCACCCACGCGGTGTGCATTGCCGCGCAGCTGTGGCGGTGACGGGGGTGGTGGGGACTGGGCGCGACGATGACGCGGTCCGCGCGCGCGACAGGGAAGAACCGCGCTTTCGGGATCTGCCCCTCGAACTTGGCCTTCATGAAGTCGGCGGCCAGGTCGCCGACGGCGAGCACGACCTCCGCGTCCGCGACCGCCACGACGTAGAACCCTGAGACCGGCTCGGGCGACGCCGCGCCGCCGCCGTACTTGGCCGCGGTGAGGTCCCAGAACAGCGCGAGCGGGGGATCCCCGGGGACGGAGCGCGCGCCCTTCCTCTTGCGTAGGAGGACGGTAGCGGCGGCGGGCGAGGTGGCGCCGCACGGCGCGAAGGAGAGCGCGGGCGGGCCGCCGGGTGTGTGCGACCAGACGAGGCGGAGGAGCAGCGGCGAAGCGGACGGCGCGCGCGGCGTCGCGCGGTAGGTGACCGCGACGGAGAATGCGGTTGGGGAGGAGGAGGAGGCTGTGGAGGTGGAGGAGGAGAGGGAGGCGATGCGGGTCGCGGCGGGTGTGGTGCAGGCGACCCGGACCGCGCCGTCGGAGACGCAGGACGCCAGGTCCCGCACGGCCGCCGGGAGGAGCAGGCTCGACGCGCTCACCATTGCGTGCGGAGCGCGGCGGGAGGGAGGGTGGCGTGGAGGAGAGAGAATGCCGAGGCGAGAGAGTACGGGGGTGGTGGTGGGGGTTATGAAGAGCACAGAACTGCGGGCGGGCGGGCGGGTTGGGGGCGGCGCACGCGACAGAGAGTAAAAGCGGCCGGCCGTAGCACGGCCCCGACCTGCCGGTCGGCATCGGCCAGGACGCTTCGGGTTTAAGCGTCGTGGCAGAGGCCGTTGTGGCCGTCGGATCATTCACGGGTGGTGGATGGACCGCAAAGCCCTGCCTGCCGGTCCTGCCGGCAAGTGTCGCGCCATGTTCTCTTCTCCTTGACGACTGCATCTCTCAAAAGCAAGCAGAGGGGAAAAAAAAAAGAGATTTGGAGCTTTATGTAGGAAGTTTACGGATCAAGATTTTGCTTTCCTTTATTGTGGATGATTACGTTGCTTTTGTGTTCATTATGGGGAGGGGGGGGGGGCCTCCTTGCTCTCGCTTTAGCCCCGTTTGTAATGCAGGAATTTAAAAAAAATATCGCGTGGAACGTAAAAATTTTATAAAAATTCTGTAAAAATTTTATAGCAATTAGTTTAATTTCGTAGAAAAAAACGCAGAAAAGAGAGAAATTCCTTCGTTCCAAAACAGAGCCTTAAAGTTTAAATAAATTGCTCTCATTTTTTCAACATCTCTCCACTTAATCATTGTGTTTTGAACCAGAGTGACAAATAAGAACAAGAAATAAGCAGCCGGAGAATGTTGAACGAGTCCTTCGAGCAAGCCGGGCATCGCGCAACAGCACCAGCAGCATCGACAAACGGGGAACGCATGTTGGCGCACGAGCATGGGCAGTACCAAACCAAACCGAACCGCCGCCGACGGCGACCTCGTCCTCCTGCCTCTCCGCTCGCCCTCATCACATGATCGGAATGACACCTGGTCACCAAACCCGGGCGAAAGACCTCGCGCAACACATGGCCGCCGATCCATCATCCATGATCCATCCCGTGGGCAAGGTCGAAGTTTACACCAAGGTCAGCATGAGCCGGGTTGGTTCGATCAGATTCTTCCCGTCATGTGACCGACTGCACACCCTGTTCCTAATTAAACTCTTTTTGGATGCAATGCAACAAACTCTATTTGTCTAAGGGGCAGAAGCCATGTGATGATAGATCCGGCCACAATTCCATATGCACATAGTTCTACTGCCAGTGCGTGGAAGCAAAAGCACGACGAGTGAAGCGTCGTTGGCTCTCGGCTGAGCCGGCCGGCCGGCCGGCAGCTCAGTGATGGCGAACGGACTGGGACGGATCACTGGATCACGCAGCTTCACTGAATGGTGATGGTCCCGTGGGCATGTGGCCTGACGAATGCACAAAGAAAGGATGGCTGCGGCGCTATACACCCGGCCCCTAGTACGGTCATCCATCAAAGCACATGTCGACGCCAACAACTCTCTCTCTCAGGATGGATCATTGGATCATGGATGGATGGCGAATCCGGTTGAATACCACGGCAATTCTGTCGCCTTATTACTACCTACTAACCCTGCAAGAACTGATGTGTCCTGAATCCTGTCTTAGATGGTTAAGAAACTGTACACAAACCTGAATTTAACAAGCAAATTAAGCAACTGGAGAATTAGAAATGAAGCAAAGCGAACCTTTCTCTTGGCTGCTGTCTCCGTGTTTCTTGAAAGCTGCTGCGCCGCTAGGGCCAAACGATCGATCTCTGAGATGTGATGTTTCACTGCCTGATCATGGGAAAAGGCCGCAGGGCCATGAGATCAGAAACTGGCCCCCATCCTGCAGATAATTGCGTCGTTGCAGAACTCTGCACGAGCTTATGGTGGACCATTGATTGGTCCACCAGTCCATGAGGAAGGCCAACTAACCAATACTCCTACTGCTAAAGTGCTATACGATCTGAGAGGTGCGTGAAGTATGAATAGTAAAACCTCTGTTGAAATACTGTGCATACAGTAATATACTACTCCGTACCAGACTGGAAGCTGTGTCGGTCATGCTGAAATCTGCTTCGGTAGCTGAGAACGCCATTCCTGCATCGCAATACCGAGCGCTTGATCCCAGAAGCATTATTATTGGAGATATAAGCATGGTGTGTTGACTTCCATTTTTTAAAAAGGTACGGAGGAGAAAAGAAATACTCCTAGTTGTCGCACGCTGAATGAGCCTAGAAATGCAGAATTGAGACACACACCTTGAAACGAGGAAAACAGGATCCCTGAAAACAATAGACAGCTCTTTTTCTGTTCTTCAGCTTTCAACAACCGGCAAGCTCGAAATCAGTTGTAGGAGCACTATTTTTTAATCGAAGATTAATACTATGGCATTCGTGCACAATGGTCTGCTCCAGGATACACCTTCTATTCATGTTGGTAATTAAAAAAAAAACTCATTGCCAAGAAAGGTAAGACACCAGGAGTTATTTTCTGAAAAAGTAAGAAGAAGACTGAAGATAATATAGTGATCTATTCAGTTCAATCATAGATCTGGTTTTTTTTTTTTTTTTGGTCTCGAACATGAAGCAGAGCTGCGTGTCATAGCTCTGTTTCAACAAGCAGAAAATGAGCCTAGTTTCTTATACTGTTAGACTAGAAGATGACATTGAAATTCTACAAGCACAGAAGTTGACAAAAGATGCTTTTCTGTTTCTGACCTACTACTACACAACCAGCTGACGAGATGGTATTATGCAACTGGAGAGTAAGTTATATTACTTAGCTGACAGCCGCAAGGCACAAGGCAGTTAGGTGGTTGAGAATTGAGAACAAAGCCTTTTGTAATCTTCGCATACCTAACGAGAAGGAGAGGAGCATTCGATTCAGATTTATTAAAGATATAGCGTATATACGCGATGGATGGTAGGGTTTGCTGCCAATCAGAGGTGAAACTGTATTCTTAGGTCGAATGGCCCCTCGTGCCACCTGCAAGTTGCAACTGTAGGAACTGGTACCACTGCATCAAGCCCAGTTGGTCCTACCCATCTAGTGCAGTGTATCATGCCACGGCTTGACGGTTGAAGAATCATCCCTCAGGGCATGGCCTTGTGCTACTACCCTGCTTGAACTGATGCAGTGCAATCAAGACACTAACAAATTTGATGGCTCAATCAGGAATTGTGTAGGTCTCTCAAGAGAGTTGTGAAAGATCTATAGGATGCCAGATTGAACCACGAAGACAGAATGATGATAGTACGTGTGAGAAGGGCAGAAAGATAGTAGGACGTGTGAGAAGGGCAGAAAGAGTTATCGCTGGGCCATCGAGACGACAGACCCGGAGGCAGCGCGCAGCCCATCACATAAATACAGGCCCAGGAAAGTCAGCAGCATTCGACATCACTGACGATCTGATATAGCACATAACCGTAGCCAGTATATGTATGCTGGTGTGGTTTATACCGACAATTGTCGCGTTTTTATGTATATTTTTATTGTGTATTTCTAGTTAAAACTGTATATTTTAAATTTATTATTTAACAAATAGAAATATAATTGCTTTGACATAGGTGACAAAGTTTCGTAAACATATACTCCGGTGTTATATGATCTTCAAATCATAAGTGTGATCTTTGTTATCTATAAAATATTTAATAAAAAATAGCATCGATACACTTTTAAAAAAATATTTTTAAAATAAATTATTTTTAATTTTGTAACTTAATAAATTTAAAATTATTTTTTAATTTATATTGGCAATGTTTGATTGAATCTTCAAATTATTTTTTAAACTCGAGTTGTAAGCCGAAAAAAAATTGAATCTTAGTTCTCATAGTAATCAAGGAATATTTTTAAAAGATAAAACAATTTAAGTTATCTAGATATATATTTTTATTACATATAAAAGTTTTTAATTGTACCATATACTTGTAAGACATAGAAGTAGAATATATTTATAAAAACTTCTCTTATATCTTTTGAAATAATTCTGTTGAATCTATAGCAAAAATAAATTTGATTTAACAAAATAGTTACAGTTAATTTTTTATACGTATACCATTGTCTATCTGTACTATCATATACTTCCTCCATTTCTAAATTATTGTTTTCTGTTGATTTTTAATATCATATTTGGCTATTCAACTTATTAAAAAATTAATTCAAATATGTAAAATTTAAGTTGTGATTCAAATAACTTTAATAATAAAGCAAATTATAATATATAAAATTTATAAAAAAATTAAATATGCCATAGTTAAAATTTATGTTAAATTTGAAAAAACTAGGGCGATGGTGACCGTTTATGGCTGCTGTCGCCGAGTAGAAGCACGCTATTACGTTGATCGGAGAAATGATTTTTTTCTCCTATCTAATATTCACTGTTAGATTTTAATTCGCTGGTTAATATTTTTTAAGATGACGTGGCGCAATGAAGGTTGAGAAGACATTTGCGCTTTAATATATAAAGATATGCAGAAAAGAAAACTATACTATACATCAGTACTAGTAAAAGTAATAGTAAATCCTAGGAAAAAATGTTATACAACCCAAGAATACGGAAGAGATGATAGCAGGTCAAAGCCCAAGCTTTGTTATGGCAGCATTTCTTTACGGCAAGCTCTGCAGTTCTACAAGCTGCAAGCAGGAGGATCGCTCTGTTTGCAATCTGATCCGTCATGAACGAGTTGACCGGTTCGACAGGACAGGAGCTCGCGTGGTTGAGGCGATGCCATGAACGGGTTCACGCGGCAACATGGAGCTTATCGCATCGATCGACAGCTCCGTCGATCGATCGGTTCATGCCTTGAACGAGCTGTTAGAGCTGCCCATGGCCTTGAGGTCCTTGTACGGCCCAGGCGCGAGCTCCTGCACCATCCCATCACGCCGCCGCCTCTTCCTCTCCCACGTCCTGTAACCGGTGTACGCTCCAGCCACGACCAGGGCCGCCAGCACCAGCGCCAGCACCGCGGTCGCCGCCCTCACGCCCGGCGACATGCCCCGCCGGGTCGAGCCCGGCGGCTTCCGGACCTTGAAGTAGCCCACCTTCCGGTCGTCGGCCTCGTACAGCAGCGTCTCCACGGGGAAGTCGAGGAGGTAGCAGTGGCCGCTCGCGCCGTTGTGCAGCGCGCCCCAGAAGGTGCAGTTGGCGGCGCACGCCTGCTCGCACTCCCCCGCCGTGTTATAAGTCTCGAACGGCAGCCACTCCTTGTACGCGATGGAGACGCGCGTCCGCCGCACCACGTCGAAGTCGACGTGCTGCTCTTGCCCGCCGTTGAGTGCACAAAGGTCAGTGGTCTCCTCGCCGTGGCACGGCGGGGACGTGCTGGTCGCGTTGGTCAGGCACTGGCACTGGGCTCCCGCCTCGCTCGGGACGCACAGACCGTAAGCGCCGCAGGACGTGGGCAGACCGCACCGCTCGGAGATCGCCTCGTACTCCGTCGTCCAGGTCCTGGACTCGTTGGTCCAGTAGTACGCGCGGAGGCTCCCGTCGTCGTCCAGCGTCAACCGCCGGAACACGCCGGAGACGTTGCGTTCGAACGTGTCGAACGAGATCACGTCGACCCTCCGCCCGTCGCCGCCGTCGAGGAACAGCCCGAAGAACCCGCTGTCGTCTATCCGGCCGTACACCGGCGGCTGCGTCCCGTTCGCCGGCTGCCCATCCATGAGCGCCGTGTGCTTCCAGTACATCGGCGTGGTCCGGCCGTCGTAGACCTCCATCTGCAGCGCCAAGTAAGTCTTCCCGAGCCGCAGCGCGAACTGGCGGTTCGCGGAGACGAGCGGCGGCGACGCGGCCGTGAAGTTCTGGCCCAGGACAAGCGTGTCGGACGGGTGCTCGAACGCCTGCCACGCGGGCAGGTCCTTCGCGTACCGCTGTATGACGAGGTTGGACGAGTTGAGCAGGACCACGGTGTCCCCGACGGCGTTCAGCGTCCGCCACAGCACGCGGCCGTCCTGGTCGGTGAGGACCAACCCGCTGTCGAACTTGAGAGTGGCCGCGCGAGCCCAGTCCCCCGTCCGCGCCGGCGTGGCGCGCCAGAGCGGGACGGACGAGGGGAGGTGGACAACCGCGAGGTCCAGCGACGCGAGGCCCACGCGGAGGAAGCCGAACGCGAAGACGCGGTTCGGCGCGTACAGCACCGGCTCGAACGGCGCCGCCGCGCCCGCCGCGTGCGTCGCCGTGAAGCCGTTGATCAGCACCGTCGCGACGTCGTCACCCTTGCTGGCTCCGGCGACGAGCAGCGGCACCGTCGACGCCGCGCAGAACGCGACGACGATGAGAACGGCGATCGCCCGATCACCGGTACCTCCTCCCACCCCCATGGATCGCAGAGAAAACGAGACGAGACGACGGTGGGTGAATGGCTAGAGGAGCTGACGAGCATGGTAGCGCTGATAGTAGTACATTCTATCGGCATAGGGACCGGCATATGCACTTTCGGCAAGGTCAACGGAGTGAGCGGCAGGCAATGCCATCCCCCATTTGGTCAGGCCTGGCCAGTATAAATTAAAATTAATTACATTAGAAATAAAAATCAGTGGCATCAGCTGCAAGCTGTAGATGTAACAACCGCCACAAATTAGTGGTACACTAGCATATACTGTATGAAATTTCTTTATAGAAAAGAAAATGAGAGCCGTATGAACTGGCCAAAAGTCAATACTACGAGCTCTAACTGTACGTGGGCAAAAGTCAACTCCTGCATCTGCCCACATTATTCACCGTGGCACCGGAATCATGGAGAAAAATATAGTGGTGACACCCGGCTACTATCTTCCTCGACATTTGTTAATTGGGGATAGGGTTTACAAAACCGGTGAAAATCGGTTAGTTTTTTTGATTTTCGATGAAACCGGTCCGATTTGGTTTCGCTGGATGACCGATTTTTGGTTTAAAAAATTATTAAAAAATATTTTTTAAAAAAAATTGAAAATTCAAAAACTAGTTAAACTGGTCAAACCGAGCGGTAAATCAGAAAAACAGGTGAAAAACAAATCAAACCAATTTGGTTTCAAATTCAAAAAAGGTAAATCGAAAAAACCGAACGATTTTCTCTTTAAAATTTTTGATTTTAGAATTTGATCGATTTTCGTAAAAACTGAGCAAACCAGTGTCGATCGGTTTTCGGAACCAAAACGGTTTTAAAAAAAAACCTTGATTGTTGATTGCTGCTGCTGTAGCACAACTTTGAAATTGTTTGAGCATTCAGATGTCGCAGTCCTTCAGTTGGTCAGCTCTGAATCACGCAGCCGTTTACTTGGATTAATTAACTTGCTGGTGCATACTCTATGAACTTGGCCACGGTTTGTTGGGCACTGGGTTTGACCGTCGATTGCTTAAAAACAACTGAAAGAATGTGTATGATTCGACGACTTGTTTACCATCAAGTGGCTATCAGTTGTGATCAGAAGATTGAATAGTCAGTTACCAAAGTAGTAGGTCTCAATTTTATACTTCCAGTAGTTAGAACGTGAGAAATTTTCGCACATAAAATTGAATAGATTTCTGTAAAATTTCTATACAATTTTATGAAATTTCTGCATTTCAAAAGGTGTCTAAAACTAGCCCAGGTGCAAGTTAACTGCATGGTAACTGACGAATGGTTTAGTATATCCTGGCTGCTGCTGCTCCTAGTCCATCGAGGCCCAGATAGGTGCGCATTTGCTCGGCGGGCTCGATTTTTCTCCTGGGCCCATCAATGCCGGCCCGGCCTTCGGATCCGTGCTCGGCGTCACCACGTACTGTCACAGGCCCATAGTCGTAGGCGTCGCGCGACGTTCTCTTCCTCTTGTTCGATCCGCCCCGTGTCCTCGTTGTGGTCGTACTACACGTACTCTTCCCTCTCGAAGCCCGGCGATGGCTGCGGCGGAGGCAGGCCCGGGCCAGGACGCCACCGAGAGCGCCGTTAACTTCTGCATCGTATCGACGTCAATGAATGAGAAAATTCCTTCTATGGCCTTAAAAATTTCACCAGTTTTTTCTGTAGCCTCTTATGAAATGAACTTTCTTTTAAAGACCAAATTCAGATTTTGATTTTTTTTTAAGGCTTTCCGTCTGGTCTGTTAAAAAAACCAAACCAGGCAAGAGAGGGCGGCATGGAGGAGGGGGTCGCCGCCGGCGCCTCTCCTGGGCGCTCTCCGCGCCGGAAGGCCGCTGCTGGCCGCGGCCGCTAGCCCTCGGCCAAGCGCCCCCGGTCGCCGTTGGCTCGGGTTTCGGCCCCGCTGGTGCAGGGCATGGCGGTAGGGCCAGCAGTCGTGGCGGCCGCGGGAGCCGGCCAGGGGCGCGCCGTGCAGGAAGCCGGGCAGAGCGCTGCCCAACGTGCCAGCCAGGGGGGCGTTGTGCAGGAGGCCGGCTCGGGGGTGCCGTGCTGGAGATTGGGCAGGGCGCGGCCCTGCGCACCGGCCAGGGGGCGCCACGCAGAAGGCCGGTCAGGGCGCGGCCCATAACACCGCCAACGAGGGAGCCACTGCAGGCAGGGTTCAGGGCACCTCCGTGCAGGACACTGCCTCCCAGGTTGGCTCCACCCACAATTAGCACCGTTGCATCCAGCACCAACCTATCACTGTGAGCACACAATTCTGTCATATCCTTTGCCTCTCAGCAGCGGCGAGCAAGCTGCAGCAGCTGTGGATAGCAGCCATTAGCCCGGTGAGTGCAGTAGCTAGCAGAGATAGGCCATCGACGGGTGTTTGAGTACGGGATAGGCCAAGAGACAGTATCCATAGGCCAGAGGAAGGATTGGGCAGCAGGCGACGAAGTAAATCACGAACCAAAGAATGGATGGTGTCAATGGGAAGCTTCAGATCACGAATAGGTTCTGCGGCTACCGCCATTGCTCCTCCGTTCATCCATTGATCTATGGTTGCATGAAATAGATGAGAAATATGAGAAAATAGTTACCATCAGGCAGCAGGAGGAGTCCGACCTGCTGCGTGCCAACAAGCCTCAATGCAGGCCCTCGAGGTTTGGAGCTTAGCGAGGCGGGGCTGAGGCAGCATGGAGAAGGGGCGCGGGCGGTGGCGTCGGCGAGCAGAGGCAGCAGAACGGCGGCCACAGCCACGGGCCGCCGCCACAGCGGGTCGACGACACAGCGGCGGCGCGCGGGTGTAGTTGAAGCTTATGGTTGAAGAATTATTATTTTTTATATTGCCAGGGACGTCAACCGTGAGACAGTGAATCAACGTTGTGTAAGAAAACGGATGACGTGGCACATTTTTTTTGAAATTATGACGTGGCACGTTAGCGAGAATTGTCAGATTCTTCGTATGAACTGCCATTTTTGTGAATTACTATGTGAATTGAAATTATATATACGAACTGTCACTTTTATGAATTCCATCAAATATTATCGTTTGGTGATTATTTTCTTTTTGTTGTTTAATTCTTTTTCATTTTATTGGAAATATAAAGATTGACATATTTTTGAGCGTCATATCATATTTATATAATTTATTGGCCTTGATGCGATGTGTAAAAAATTAACAAGTTATTAGAATAATATTATTGAAAGAATTAAAATAGAGGTAAAATGAGAATTTTAACTCTCATGTAACACCGTTAAAGTCTGAATAGATGAAAAGGTCAAAAAAAAAATCGAGATTTGGTCCTCAAAGAGATTTATTTCAAAAGAGGTCATATAAGAAATTGGTAAAATTTTTGATTCTATAGAAGGAATTTTCTCTCAATGAATACGTAGATGCAATACTTTTATACTGTACGACACACGTCGTATCGACCACTGTGCACTGTCACGCACCCAGGAATTCGCCACGTTTCCCCTTGGACAGTACTCATAGAGAACTAGGCTAAGCACACTTGGCGGCACGCGAGTGCCGAGCCATTTGGCCACATGGATTGGTTGACACGTGCCGACCCCGGACTAGCTGCCTGGCCCACCGGCCACTACTCACACGCACGTTGGAGTGTACACATGACCTGGCACTACGTAGTACTATCCACATTGCCCACCACGATTCATTCGTTATCCTTACGGCTCTCGAGGCAGGCAGGTTGACCTTCTCGAACTGTCATGGAGAATATTTTCTCTCTGTTTAAAAGAGGTCATATGTCATTCCGAGTTCTTAGTCAAATGACTATGCGTGTCTTTGATTGATAAGTTTTTTTTTAAAAAAAATACGTATAGTTAAACAGCACATGAATTTCTTTCGAAAAATCAAAAACATACTAACTACATTTGCGACGAGCAACGCTACATTTACAAATAAAGTCTTACAAAATATTTATGTACTACTCACACAAAAAATTATTTTTTGCATGAGTTAGATCCACTGCTTATAAAAATTGTTTGTAAATAGTTTGTAAGTAGATTACTTCTCAGTTGTGACTGAGGTGAAAACAGGTTTAAAAAATAAACTAAAAATTATGAGAATTAGATTAAATTAAAATCAAATCGAAAATCTATTTATTTTTAAACTAAAATTTAATAAAAAATTAAAATAATTTATGTAAAAATACGCGAGCCGAGACTTTTTATCACCTCAGTTGCGACACCGGTTCGTGCGCGTGAGGAGAGACCGTACAGAAAGATCACGTGGTGCGCCGCTACAGCTACCAAGAGGGACCTGCAACTTTGCAGAGCAGTGGCCGGTCGACGACGACCTCCTTCCTTCGTTCGCACTGCACTTAGCTCTGAGTCTTGAGACCCTGCCGGAAAAGGAGCAGCTAATGACGCTCCTAATGAAGAAATGGTTTCTCTGCAGAGACACCATGGCATGGCATGATGCTTTAACCAATGGAGAACCGACTCGGCGCACTACAGCATGCTCATGTCCTGCACGCTCTAAACTATAGCTTGTTGATAGAGCTCGGATAATGGAGGAAGGCAGTGTTGGCCACTCGATCCGCACAGAGCACACTACACATGTCAGAGTTTAAGCGCTACAGAGATGATCGAGCTCTGGTGGTATTGTAGTGCACTACTGGTACTACGTAGCAGTACTTTCTTTCAACAAATACTAATCTAAAGTGGATCGTCCGGAACCGGAACACAGGTAGCAACTGCCAGCTTGATCATAGGCTTTGGCACTTGACCTTGGTAGGAGTATGTGACGCTGTCGCGTCACTGGACCGAGCATCTGCTTTCACGGATACCAGAGCACCTTTGTGCGCGCGGAAAAGCAGCTCATAAACTAGTTGCAGTGTTTTGTTTCGATTTCAACTGTGAAAACTGGTCGGTACCAGTTTGATTAAATAAAAAAAAATTACTATAGTAAACTGTAAAATTTAAGACAAATGTGAAAGTTAATTTTTTACGGAAACTACTTGATTTTACCGGTTTAAACCGAGTTTTTCGGTTTTGAATTTGAAATCAATTTGATTTGATCGGTTTTTCACCTTTTTCGATTTACCATTCGATTTTTTCCCGATTATCAACCTTTTTTTTGTATTTTCATTTTTTAATTGAATTTTTAATTTTTTTTAAAATTTTAAACTGAAAATTGATCATACGATTTCAAAAAACCGTAAAAACTGCGCCATTTTTTCGCGGTTTTGAAAACCGTGAGCAGCACACGAAGCTGGAGCCGTGAAGGAATGATTGCCGTCGCGTGCATGTGGAGACTGACCGAGGCGCATCTTTGCTCTGCATGTCTCTCTTTACCGGAGCAGCGGACAGGCTCCAGGCCCGGCCGGGCGTATGAAATGAGCTGTGGCTGCACGGTGTGTGCTGACTTTTGATGATAAGCGTTATATATATATTTGTTGGAGAGTAAAGTTTTATCATAAGGATTATATTAGCACTTTAGACAGGTCGATCGATCGTAATCAGCTGTCGTTGGTTTCTTCCTTGGAATGATTGGGTATCGTTTGGTCTCTGACAGGTCATGGCTGCACATGCAGACAGTGAGACAGACATTCAGATTCACACCATCCAGTCAACAAGCGCGAGTATCATAGTAATAAACTGCTCAGACTGAGCTACTCCGTATTATGTAAGTACTCGCACGCACTTGAAGAAAATGGCAGTGACGACCATGTAGGAGTATTAGACAAAGCCATGTACAAGCACATCCACTTAACAACACAAACACATATTCGCTCACTCCTAGATGGATCCATCACGGGTAACCAGTGGAGTAGTCTCAAGAGCTACAGTACATAGCAGCAGCTGGACGTGGATACATATGTAAAAGTGAGAGATTCCTTCTGTCAACTTGTCCCGACAGAGAACCAACCCGGCCGAGAGTTCGACGCCGCCTGATTCCTCGACCCCTGACCGATCGATCAGGGCTTGCCCTTGTGCTGCGTGTAGATGTAGTCCAGGTGCGCGTCGCGGAGCAGCCGCCTCTGCAAGCACTCGTCGCCGTCCTTCCCTTCCTCGCACGCCCCAGCGGCTTCCTCCGTCCCCACCATCTGCACAAACGAAAGATCAGCGACCGCTTCATTACCCTGCCAGTCTTCCTAATCAAAGAACCAGGCTTCGGAATCTTTTGCCTGTCTCCTCACCTCGGAGACCGAGAGCTCGTCGCCGGCAATGCCCGCGGCGCCTTCCTGAAGCACCGGACCGCCGTCCGCAGAGTCGTCGTCTTTGAAACCGTTCTCTGCGAAAAGAGAGTCCATGGACGTTGGTTAAGCGCCGCCGCGCAGGTAGAACTCAACTGAGCAAGTGTAAATCGCAGCTACGTCTACGAGGGAGCGAATTCGTACCAGCGTGAACAGCAAGGGGAACAGCGGGCAGAAGGGGCCTCGCCGCCGCGGCGCAGCAACAGGAGAAGCCGACGAGCAGCAGCACAAGCACCGCGGCGAGCGGCGAAGCGCCGCTGCTGAACCGCCCCATCTCTTGCTTACCAACTCGAGTGCAAGCTGCGAGAGGAGGAGCTATGCGAGGCGGTGATGAACGGAGAGGAGTGTGGGAGCAAGCTGCGAGCAGCAGCTCGGCTCTGTAGTCTGTACTCCGCTTGATTTGTAGGATGGATGGCTGGATGCGAGCGTCAGTGTGTGGCGATGGTGGTGAGTGAGTGAGCAGGACGAGACGAGACGACCTCTATTTATAACGGCGCCGAGCTAGCTGCAGAGCGACTTGCCGCGACGCAGGGCAGGCAGGCAGGCACACGGTTCGGCGCTAGTGCGGCGGGCTGGCGGTGTGCGCGCTCCAACACGTAGACGAGTTGCATGCGGTTTTACCTTCCAGTGATCCGGTCCCAAACTAAGTAGGAGTACCCGTCTTTGTGCCAACCTCAAGCGGAACCCACAGTTTCATGAGAATGTGGTGCAGAATTACTGGAGAAGGAATGGATTTGGTGTAAAACTGAAGTTCCCTTGCAATTTTAGAGTAAGCAAGGTTAAATTTCTCATGTTTTGTCATTTTTTTTAAGTTTGAATACAGAGTGATGAAAAAATTATAGCGATGGATTTCGTAACTATGGGAAATGAGTTTCTAGGCAATGACACTGTTGCAATTGGCCAAAACGATTGGAGAATACGTGAATCTACACTAGCAAATTCTTGGCCATTTGCGCTGAAATGACTAAAACAGAGTTCTAAAATTGTTGGCCATTCCCCCCCCCCCCCCCCCCCCCAAAAAAAAAAAAACTGATGGAAAGATGGCATGTGAATTAATACGGTCGTGCTTGCTGGTAACCTGAATATGGAACTGACGACCATCGTTGTTGCACACCACCAGACGTAAAGCATCCCCTCACAGAAAGTAAGATCAGATGGTAAGAAGGAAACGATGGACAGTGTATGGAGGGAAGCGAAAACTGTGAAAGACGAACGGTGGGAAAGTGTTTGCTAATCCTGGCTCTCCTCCCTCTTCTGATCACACAGAACGGAGCTCTTCAGCGTTTGATCGAGGCGGGCAAGCATGAGGACGATGAAAGTGCGCATCGATCTTTTCCAAGCTCTGAGGCAAATGAGGCAACTGGTGGAGTGGCGGTGTTCTGCTCCGTGTGCGCTCTGCCTTCCCACTTCGGCGCCTCTCAAGTCACCACCACCACCACCAAGTTCCCGCATCGTTTGATTTGGCGCCACCACTTTCTCCTCCGCTCCACTCCCGTGCTTGTCGTGCGCGCTGTGCTGCAGCGGTGAGTGCCCACGCATGCACTGACGTCCCGGCGTCCGCGCCGCGAGGAGCGGCTGCCAGCATGTGCGCTGCTGCGCCTGTTCCGTGTCGTGCTCGTCGTTGTCGTCGATCTAGCACTCCGGCCGGCTGCGACGACGTCTCGTCTCAGACTCTCAGTGCGCGTCATGCATGGCCTGCTCTGGTCGTCGTCTGGTCTTCTCTGCCGCTCCCGTTTCGGTTCACATGAGCGAGTCAACGGCCGGATCCGATCTGCCCTCTCGCTTTCGGGCCAGCAGCTCGGCAGCAGGCGCTGGCTGGCCTCGCAGGCGCGCTGCGGCGACAGGGACAGACCGACAGAGGCAACGCGGCGCCTGATACGACGAGACCCACCCACGCCGCTATCGATCTCGAGCGTACTAGCGCTCGTGATCTCGAGCGTACGAGCAGCGTTCGTTTGCGAACGCCGCTTTATAATTTTTTTTAATTGTTGTCGAACAGTTTTTTTTAATAAAATAAATAATTAAAATTAAAATAAAATCAACGAAATATCAATTTAAAAACAGACATGACATGGGAAAGTACTCAGCAGAGTGTGGTGTAGTGGATGTAGATGCGTCGGCATGCCCGCTGCATGGAAAATGAGATCAGAACCTTACCCTTATTGAAATGGTGAGCTCCAAAGGGATCCATGGAGATGGCGTTTCACAAACCACTTTACCGGTCCACGCATGACGCATCGCGATAAACGTTGTCTGAACTCTCTGAAACATGGCAAAGCTACACTGCTTGCTGATGGATTATGCGCGCCCACAGACTGTCGAACACAAACGCACGCATGCACCAGATGAACAGGTCATTATGCATGCACCAACTCGATCGTGCATGTACTCTGTATTTTACTCCCTCCGTTCTTTAATCTATGTTGTCATTAATATTTTAAATTTAACTCTGACTATTTATCTTATTTAATTTTTTTTTATAAATTTTATATATTTTGATATAATTTGATTTATCATTAGAGTTATAACTTAAGATTTTACATATTCGAGTAATTTTTTTTAATAAAACGATTGGTCAAAGTTGATTGTAAAAATCAATGACGACATCAATTTAAAAACAAAGGTAACACCTGTTTTTAAACTGTTACCTTTACAAACCAATTGTAATTTAATGTAAACTAGATAATTCGTCGCTGGTAATGAAACAAGAAACGGTATCCATCGATCGGAAAGGAGGTTCTCCAGCCTCGTGACTGAATTGCTCAGCGCTTGTAGTGGTGGGGAGGCCGGGCTGATGCTGATGCTGGTCCACCACGACTAATCCATGGAAAGAAAAGAACGTACATACGGTTCATGGAACCGTGGGAACTCGAAAGTGGCGGACTCGATCACTTGTCGCCCTGTCGATCATTAAATTTCAGGTTCACTGGGACTCAACATCGAAAAGTGCAGGTCACTAGCTCCT